>JAANYP010003363.1:0-184354 GCA_020465985.1 Centrapalus pauciflorus | reverse complement strand
CATTTTATTCGTGATTGCGCTGAAAAGAATTTAATCAAACTGGTAAAGGTGGCGACTGAAGATAATAATGCTGATTTATTTACCAAAGCATTTGATAAGTCACGATTTGAGTATTTAATTCAACTTAATGGAATGCGCAACCCAGAGTAAATTGACCTTAGTAGTATTTTATTTTCTTTTATAGTTGTTATATTTCTTTCTTTTTTTTTTACAGTAGGCTGCTAATTTAGGTAAGTTTCTAATTTAGGAAAGTTTCTATTTTTAGTAAGTATCTATTTTTAGTAAGTTAGTAGGTTAGCTTAGTTTACTGCTTTTTGCTATGAAAAACAAAAGAAAAAAGAAAGAAAATTACAAAAATACAAAAAAAGAGAATATCAGAAAAAGGAGTTAAAGTCTTAGATACATAGGTTCAAAGTGACGAAAATTAGCACCGTCGTTACAGACTCTAAGTATTTAGGCTTTCACACATAATGCAACTAAACTCTAAGTGTTATACTTTATTTAGTTTGATGTGTTGGTAGGCACAATACATATAGGGAATCTCAAGGCTAATAAAATATTCTAGAAAAAGTCAAACGTGTCACTAGCTTAGATGTATGACCAATCGGTCTTAATTTTTATGTACAAGACATACAAACATTGAGTCTAAATGAGGTATGCAAACTTTCTGGGGATGTATAGCAACATCAAATACGTCTGAAAATGGAAAGAATAGAAAAATCATGAAAAACTGAGAGTCGAAAACATGCAACTCTGTTGTACGTAAGTACAGACCTGTTGTCTCTGTTTAGATTCGGGTTAGCAGACATGTCGCTTTGTTGTACGTCAGTACAGACCTGTCACCGCTATCTGCTAACTTTAAAGTTAAACCTTAAGTCGAACTAAGACACTTTGTTGTATGAGAATACAGACCTGTGTCCGATGTTTGTCTTTTAAAGAAGGTTTGCAAATACCAACAAGTTAGAATCTTGTCTGGGTGCCTTGATCATAAAAGTATGTCTATGTCTGAGTCACGTAAGATAATTTCCTGATAAATAAAAAGGCCAAGGGATATTCCGAAATGTAGAGTGTTTAACAGGGTAAAATACCAACAATCGGCTAAAAGGGTATGTCACGACAAACAATAAAAGGAATTCAAAAAATTCCTAAGTGTGAAAGTTTAAGTACTAAAAGTTAGTATCGGACATCGCTATCTGATTGAACCTTTCTTAGACTATACTCATCAAAAATATGTTGTTAAGTATTTAGCTTAGATTGTAAATTTTTTCTTAAGTCTAGATTAAATTTTTGGTCAAAATTTTATTTTACTTTATTTTATTTTATTTTATTTTATTTTATTTTTACCTTAGTTTATTTTATTTTAGTTTAGTTTTTACTTAGGTAAAAGGTCAAAAGTTACTGAGGGTGCATTCAAAGTTGGATAAAATAAACATTGCGTGAAATATTTGTGCTTAGGGTAAAAGATTTGGCATAGTTTATCTGGTTACACTACACAGTAGAAAATAGTTGGAAAAAGTTGAAATTATTTCAAAATTTCCGAAATTTTTCTAAGTGTTTGTAGCTTCGAATCTAAGACAGACTCGAATTTAAAGTTCTCGAATCTGTCAGTAGACTCGAATCTACACATAGACTCGAAGGTAGTTAGTATATAAAGGTCCACAGTGAAGGCATTTACTTCTCACTGTTCTCGAATCTGATTTCTCGAATCTGTCACTGGCGATCTCGAATCTATTCTCGAGTCTATCGTATTTCCACTAAACGACATTTCGTCGATTCTAAAGCTTTTGTGGTCGATTCTACTTTCAAATCTAGGTATAAGCAACATGATTGTACAAGATTTTGGTGGTTTCATACACAAATTTGGGCTTAAACATCACATTTTGATGTTTTATTGGTCAAAATAGGGTTATTCATAAATAACTAAGTTAGGACCTATAAAATATCAAATTAAAGGCATAAATCAGTGATTAGAACTTAGTTGAACTAAAGTATGTGATTTACCTAGTTCAAAAAGGTTAAAATCTTGGATTTTTGTTGAAAAAAGAGATGTCGGCCTTTCGAATCTGATAATGGACATTCGAATCTGATCATGGGTTTCTCGAATCTATCAATAGATTCGAGATGACCAGATATTCGAATCTGTCCATCAGACTCGAATAGGGTATATTCGAATCTGTCCATTACATTCGAATATGGGCACTTCGAATCTGTTACTCTCGAATCTGTACTTCATTTATTTTGTTGAATTTAAATTTTATTAAACTTGTGGAAATTTAATTGTGTTAGATTTTGTATTTAATCAAATACAAGATAAAACAAATTTGAATTTAAACAAGTTTATTGATTTTTAATAAGTCTAACAATTTTATGTATTGTGCAGATATGGCGCTTCGTGCTTTTGTTCCCAAGCACAATATGGTACTGAATCCTGCCCATAACATCCCTGAGGCGCAGGGATTTCGAGAAGTTTTAGATTTTCTGGCGGAATCTAGAATAAGTTATGTGTTGTATGAAAACATTCCGATTGTGATATCCTATGTACGTCAATTTTACGATCACTTGCAGGTGGACTGCACTGTCACCCCGACAGTGTTAAGAACTAGAATTGCCGGACAACCTTTGGTTTTCTCCGCTGATATTTTGAGACAAGTGCTACAGTTGGGTTCCCTAGAACAAGAAGACGGGCCTACAGACTTTCCTTTAAGTATTAGGCAAGCAGCTTTTTTGAGAATGGGATACAGCTTGGACGTTACAAAATCTTCATATATGAAAAGCGGGTTGATAGGACAATGGCGTTTCTTGGTCCATGTGTTTATGATCTGTTTTGCGCCTAAGAAAGCTGGTTTTGATTATATAGTATCAAAAATCCAATCAGCAATGATCGCGATGGTATACAATAAGAAGTTTAGTTTCTCGCAGTTGATTTTCTCGGAATTTATCCATCAAATCACGGCTCCTGAGAGAGAAAAGTTCCTTTTCTATCCAAGGTTCGTGATGATGTTGATAAGGCACTTCTTGCCTGAGTTGCCACAATCTGATGATGCATTGACCGTCAATGTTATAGAGAAGCGTATCTATTCTGACTGTTCCTCACACCGAGGAAGGTTAGCAGTTCCGGTGGCACGTCCACTATTTGGTGCAATTCTGGATAGGGAATTTCAAGCCCCAGATATTGCCAACTGGGCAG
This sequence comes from Centrapalus pauciflorus, assembly GCA_020465985.1. Lineage (NCBI taxonomy): Eukaryota > Viridiplantae > Streptophyta > Magnoliopsida > Asterales > Asteraceae > Centrapalus > Centrapalus pauciflorus. The sequence goes on along the minus strand of JAANYP010003363.1, from coordinate 181,167 downwards.
GTGAAGTAGAAGTTCAGCCTCAGCAGCAACAGCAACAGCAACAGCAACCGCATCAACAACAACAACAACGACGTGAACAGCCTCATGTTCGTCCCCGTGATCCAAGGCGAAGACAAAGAGATACTGCAAGTCAGACTCAGGCGTCTAGGCCTTCTTCGAGTCAGCAACCAGAAATGCAGGAAGCAGGGCCGTCAACTGTCCCAAATGAAGCTGATCAATTGTGCCAAACGTTAAATGAAATTTGGGAGGCGGGTCCACATGCAAATGAAGATATAGCTGCTGCATTAGTGGGAGAATTACTTGAGCCTCCAGAAGGAGAAGAAGATGTGCTGAGGGATGTTGAGAATTATGAGCCAGAGCAGGCTGATAACGTTTTGTCATCTTCAGCAACTGAGTCAGAAGAGATGGAGGAGATTGAAGTTGAAGCTCCAGAATCCGTGTCGACAGATCCTCATATTCAAATTGGAACCTATGGTTCACGATTAATTATTAATGAAGGTGCTTCGAGGAGGCGAGAGGCCAGAGAATTGGAGGAGTCAGATTTTGAGGAAGATGAGTCTCCTCAGTTGATAATAAGGCAACGGGCCAAACGGCACAGGTTTATGCAGGGGACTTCATCACAGTCCGATGCACAACCTCCACCTCAAACCCAGACCCAACCCCAAGATACAGCTCCACCATCACCTCCACCTCAGCAACATGAACCTTACATTCCCCATCCATTCAATCCTGCTCCCATTCAGTCCATCCCTTCTACATCAGAAGCCTATACCGAAAATCAACGAATCATGCAACTCAAAAGCCGTGTCGACTTTCAAAACATTCAAATAATAACTCTCACAAAAGCAGTCGGTGAACTCCAAGAGCATAACTCTAATCTTGATAAGGAGAACGCAGAACTGAGAGAGATTGTTGAAAGAGTTAGAGACGAAAACACGGAGATTAAATCATTTGTTGCTGATCAATCATCTGAAATCCGAGCAATGCGGTCCCTCCTAGAGCAACTTATGAAAAATCTACAAACTCAGGGGGAGACAAGTTGTAAAGATCAGGAAGTACAGCGAGAAGACGATGATGATGAAGGCAATGATCCCAGTGCAAATAAAGAGATTGAGTCTGTAGATTTTCCTGCAGCTCAAGTTACTCAAATTCAGGGGGAGCCTAGTCAAGGCGAAGGACACAGGGGTGAAGCTAGTTCATCTAAGGAGCCTACAGACTTTGAGATCAGTGAGATGATTGAAGCGCTCATGGATCTTGATGATGATCCACTGGATGTAGGCTTTGATAACGAAGATGAAGAGCTTGAAGAAGGGGAGATTGCGCCAGAGGAGATAGTCGACTGGCGGTCAGATGATGAAGTACTTGCTGATGAGGATGATGAAGCTGACGAGATAATTGTGCAGCAGAATCCTATCACAGATACTTATGTGATTGATGGACATAACATTGTCGATGCAGATATAGTTAATGTTGCTTTAAATCCTCAGCCATCGACAGAGGAACCTGCAAGAGAGCTAACAAATGAAGAAAAACGAAAGCTATGGTTCAGGGATGAAGAGAAGGAAGCTGCAATTAAACGGACAATGAGAGTGCCAGGTACGGGGAAGCTGTCTGAGAGAATTTTAAGCTGGTTCTTTGACAGAGAACTGCAGCTATTTATAATAAAGAGAAAAGACGGGCTTCAGTACATGAGGCGAACCTTAAAGGCGTTCAACTCCCTGCCAAAGATCGAAATTGCAGATCTAGCATGGAAAGATCTGATAAACATTGGCAATGATCCCTATGCGGACGTTATCGCAAGAATCATAAGAAAGGAGGGAAGATCGAGGAAATTTGAGCGCCTGAGTCCAAGAGTTGGGAAAAGAGTAGAGGATCCATCACGTATCGACCCTCTAACTGGTCGACCTTGGATGAGAATTCATTATAAGCCAGCCAGATGTCTTAGAAAGGTACCTCTCAAGCCAATGCCACAAAACATTTTGAAGAATCTGAAGTGGTGGTATGCTGATACTGAAACTGGGGAAGCGGTTATGGAAGACTTAGAAGAAAAAGTTATTCTTAGAGTCTATGATCCGCTTCACCTGGTGAACCTATCTAAAGAAGACCTGCAGATCTTGTATAACTGTAAGATTTCCAGTGACGCACATATGGATGCTGAAGCGAGTAAGTATGAAAATGTGGTCAAGGTATGTGTTGAAAAAGGTCTGTATGCTGGTAGTATTTTGAATCAATAATAAACCATGTTCTTAAATCAAATGTGTGAATTATTAGAAGCTATCGTCAAGGGGGAGTCTGTTGGTACATCCCGTGTGACGATAGCAGTCTAAGTTGTCTTACATTGTGATTTTGCATATGTTTGGTATATATATATTATATATGATTGATGTTTATCAGTGTTTGTATGTTTGAACTTGATGTAACGTATTACAAGAAGTTCAAACATAAAACTCAAAGGTAAAATCAATCATAAGGTAATACTATAAGTTTCATCACTTAAGTGTTTAAGTGTAAAAGGCTAGATTCGAATTTCTTAAGGGGATACATTCGAATCTGAGATAGATTCGAATGAGTCCATAGATTCGAATATAGGTTAGATTCGAATCTGTCAGATGGACAGATTCGAATGGGCCTTAGGCCAGATTCGAGGTTGGCCCACAACAAACTCGAATCAGGGTCTATAATTAGGGATAGACTCGAATGATTAGCAGACCTTTGGCAGAATTCGTGAGGAATTAAGCAATAGGCGATCTCGAGTTTATCAGCTAGGTGAGTCCCGTTTCGGAGAGAATTAGTACGTAGGATCGTTCGTGTGTCGTTCGTTCAGCGTCTAATAGTCTCCGTGTTTCCGTTGGTTGAGAGTTGTCCGTCTAACCGTCAACGAGGATTCCGCACTCGTTCACGGATCCGCGTCTAGATAGATCTTGCATTGGTAGACCTTACAAGCTTCAGGAACCTCTTCCTCCTCTTCTTCTTCTTGCAGAATTTAGATGCGTCCTTCTGCTTGGCCTATCCCCAAGAATGGATTCCTCCACCTTAGTTTGTGCAGGGTTTGGAGATCCAGCCTGAGTGGGTTGAGCAGCTTCAGTGTGATGGGAGACATCTTCAGTTGGACCTGTTTGTGATGCACCTGCTACTTGACAAACAGATGCTGATTTCTCCTTAGAAGGAGAAGAGGTTTTCTCCCCCTTAGACTTAGGTGTTGTTTGATTGCATAAGAGGTTAATTGTCTGATGTCTGAATCCACTTCTGATTGATGAGAGATGGTCCTTATAAGATACTAAGATCTGATAAGAGAATTCAATAAGTCTGTTTGTTTTATAAATTATCTGATTCTGTTATTTTTATTAATTTTACATATTAATTCCCAAAACCAAACAGATATCATTGATTAAAGTCAAATATCAAGTAAGAATAATATCATTGAATCAAAGTGATCTATGTAAACATTTAATATCATTCAAATAACATTAACAAGATTTAAGTAAGAAACCAATTCAAGTTTATAACTTATAATCAAGTAACATAAATGCATTCAATAAACATATAACAAACATGCTTTCAAGAATCAAATAACAATTAAAGTTTATAAGTTATAATCAAGTTTATAAGGTTACGTTTATTAACTTCCAAATAACTTAAGTTTATAGTTATATAGATATGTTATTGAAAAATAATAAATTTTATCGAAAAGTGTTGGAATATTTCTCGTTATAATAAATATGGTAAGAGGGTAGGGTAATGGTGTAGGGGTAGGGTGGGTAGGTTGAGGGGTAAGGTGGGTGGGGATGGGTAGATTTGAGGGGTAGGGTAGGGGTGAGGTGGGTAGGTTTGAGGGTAGGGGTGGGAAGAGAAAGGGGTAGGGTGTGGTGGGATAAGGAGGGGTGAGGTGGGGTGGGTAGTTTTGATAGGTTAGTGTAGGGGTGGGGTAGAGTGGGATAGGGTAAGTATGGGAGTGGGGTGGCTATGGTTAAGGGTGAGATGGGGATGTGGTGGTATAAGTAAGTTACGGGTAGTTAAGGTAGGGTGAGATTAGGTGGTTGAGGGTAGGGTATGTTGAGGGTGGGGTGGGGTGGGGTAGGGTAGGGGGTTTAGGATAGGGTAGGGTAGGGGTAGGGTGGGTGAGGTAAGGTGTGGGTTAAAGGTAAGGGTGGGGTGGGGTGGGAGAGACGTGTATTTTTTTGGTGTGATAAGTGGTGATAAGAAGCATATCAAAGTCTTATTCTAATAAGACATGATAAGAGAATTTTGACTCTTATATCTTCTGCATACCAAACGCACTTATCAGTATTTCCTCTTACCGAATAAGAGGTTACCTCTGATAAGAGCCTGATAAGTGGCTATCAAACACCCCCTTAGTCTTTAAGGCAGACAACTTCTCACCCTTTGAAGGAGATGGCTCAGAACCTTCAACAATTTGCCTGCCTGGAGAAACAAATTCAACAGGGTTAGAAGCAGTTTTGACAGCAGACTTGGGGCCAACCAGGCTATGCACTAAGAAAGCCAGATTGTCCTTAACCTCTGCAAGCTGGGTAAGGCATGTCTGAAGAGATGAGGATTGAGAATCAGCAATTGAGGACAACTTAGTGAGATTTTTTCTGTCAGAAGCTGTGAACAGCAAACTTTGAAGTTGTGCAAGATGTAACTCAAGAGAGTCTTGCACATCATCAAGATTTGCTGACACAGAATTGGACAGAGAGACAATGAGAGAGTTTAAGCTGGCCAGTGTAGTAGGAAGGGTGGTGGTGCAGATGGTGAGGAAAGTGGACAGCTGTTAGGAGATGGCTTTCATGGAGGACACAGAGTCCTGTTGGGTTGTAAGGATAGAGGAGAGAGTAGTAGAGATATTTTGCAGTTGTGCAGTGAGTGCAAGCAGACTGATCAGATTGGGTAGTGGTTGGAAAAGAATTCTTGAACAAATCAAATAATCCCTTGAGCTGTGCAGACACAGAGTCTGAGATTATTGAGGGTAGGGATGTCAAAGAATTTTCCAAAGAACCAACTTTGTTCGTCAGCAAAGAAAGCTGATCCTTTAAAGAAAGATCTTTGGGGGATGGAGGAGTATGGGTGGATTGTTTGATTGTGTAGATGGTGAGGAATGAGAATGGGATGAGGATGAGGCAGGTGTTTGAGGATGGGATGGAGAGGGAAGGGTTACTTTTGACAGAAGTTCCATAGCCTGGGCATAAGTAATATGGCCCAGCTTGGAAGGATCAATGGGTCCCTCAGCAGTGGCTATGGCTGCTTCATCAGGTGAAGGGGTAGAAGATGGTGGCCTTTCAGATGCTGCTTCTGTTGTAGCACCTTCATCAAAGCCTGGGGTGGTTCCTTCAGCAGCACATTGGTTTAGAGGTGCCTCATCATGGGGAGATGGGATGTCCATTTCAAGATCAGCAGTGGTGAAATCTGTTGATGGAATGTGCATTTGAGGTGCAGCCTCACCAGAGGGATGGTCTGTTCCCTGAGGTTCATCAGCTTGGGAGGATGGTCCTTCTGTAGCTATTGGGTGCACAATAGATGTATCATTAGGAGCAGAAATTGGAGGATGATCTACTGGATGGTCTAGGCCAGCAGGTTTGGCACCTCGTGCAGACTCAGGTTGTGTAGGAGAAGTATGGAATGGAGACTGTGTGGACTCAGTGTGGAGTGGAGTGAACTCCTGTCTTTCAATATTTTTAGCCTGTTGGGAGGCTGGAATAGTTGATGTGGTAGTCTCCATATGCAGAACTGGCTCATGTTAGGAGAAACCAGAGGGCCTAGGCTGACTCTGGGTAGACTCTTGTTGGAGTGAAGCCTGCTCCAAGTGTGCTGAGCCTTCTCCCAAAACAGGAGAAGCAGCAGGGTTTGCTTCTTTGTCAACTGACTCCTGTTGAGAGGGGTCAGAGGGGCTAGTTTGGTCTGTTGGTTTCTTTTTGGCTAAGGAATTGCGTCTGTTGTAGGATTTGAGGGATGAGGTGGAGGATTGATGTTGTGGAGAGGTGATGAGGGGTTTTGTTTGGACTAGTGGTGAGACTGGGTTAGTAACAGGAGGGTTGACCTGTTCCATAGTCTCAGGTGCCACAGAGGCACCAGCCACAAAGGCTTCAGGTTCAACATATGAACCAGGGTGAGAAGCCTATTCCCCCTTAGCCATAGAGGCTGATGGGGCAGACTTGGACTTAGCTGGTTTTGCCTTCTTGCTGACAGGCTCTGCTTGGGTCGATTCCAGGACCCTTTTAACAACTTTGGGCCTGGATTTGGATTTTCCTCGGGGAGCAGTCACTGGATCCACCCTCACAGTAGAGGGTCCTTCCACCATACCAAGCAACCTCCTTATTGGTGTAGATAGAGGAGGCTCATTTAGGAGTACAGGGGTGTAGAAAACTCTATTCCCAATTACTGGGAAAGCAGCAGTACGTAACATTGGCTGAGAGTTATATAAATGCTCACCACTGACATGCTTGAAAATGAGGCTCAGAAACCGTGGATATCGAACAGCAGCTGGACGTGTTTCCTGCTGCACCAGATTCCTCAAATTCATGAAAATCCACCGAGCCATGTTCATGGTAGTTCCATCTACGAGCTGTAGGACTATTGAGATCTCATCACGGCTGAGCTGGTCAAAAGAACCAAGTTTGCTGCTGAAGCACATCAACACAGAGGCAAATAAGAAACTCTAAGTAGGTGATAGATCCTTCTCGAACAGGGTGTCTCCAATCTTGGGCTCTGCTACACCATAAAAACGTAGAAAATTTCCCATCTGATCATTTTCAGGCTGTGGCTGATCATAAGGTTCAGCCACACGGAGATGAAGAACTTCCCTGATAAGACCAGTAGTGATCTTAATGGTCTGAGTTCCATTGAGAATGGTTCCCCTTATGATTTTGGTTGCTGGGTCGTAGGCACAGGTGTACCAAAACTCATATACCATCTCCTAGTACAAAATACCAGGAGTGGCAGTCATGGCGTAATGCAGAGGGTCAACCTTTAGAAACTCCACCATATTTTCATAACCCTTCCCCACATAGTTTTTGGGAATGGTTAGGTTTGCTATGTAGTTTGTGGGTTTCAGTGTTAGCATCGTGGTAATAGAAGGATGTTTCTGTACGTCCTTACCAACCAATACTGGGAGAAAGGGGTTGTTTTGGTGAGCCATGGTTAAAGTAGGAGAGATGTGAGCACAGGACACTTAGTCAAGTTTAGGTTTCTTTGGAAGTTATGGTAGCAGTAAGGAAGACGAATATGAAACAGTAGAGGGGTATTTATAGGATTTGAATGTCAGTGGGTATGAGAGAGAAAGGTTTGGGTGGTTGATTTGAAATGTTCTTTAACGGAAAACGGAACGGTTGTCCGTGTCAGAACGGTTGTCAGGCCACTTGAACCCTTTTTAGTCACTAACACACGTTAACACACATTATCCGCAGTAATTAAGTTAAATAAATACAGAAATTAAGTAACTTAACTGTGAAGAAAGGTAATTAAATGTGATGGCCTAAGCTGTTTGTCAAACCTGTGATGAGCAGGGTCATCACAAGCTGCTCATTCTACAGGCGGTTCGTTCAACCTTGCAGCTATGCAAGAACATGTTGTGTTCAATAGCTGACCAGGTTACAAGACAATGTCTTGTATGACAGATTGAGAGAGTGAGCAGGTTGGAGGTTTGATCAACAGACCAGGTTTGAGGTGAAAACTGGTATTGTCAATCCTGTTATACGCTCGAGCTGTTCAAGTTTTCAAAAACTGGCTAAGTGTAGAACATGCATAGCATGTTCTGCCTAAGCTGTTCTGAGAAACTTAAGCAATGTGAGACATATAATAACTTAGAACATTTAGGACACTTAGTCACTTTTATTTAACATGCACAACTTGCTTACAAGATAATTGAACCTGTTTTCATCAAGAGGCTTGGTGAAAATGTCTACAAGCTGTTCATCTGTGGAAATAAAACTTACCACCACATTACCTTTCTGGATGTGATCCCAGATGAAGTGATGTCTGACTTCTATATGCTTTGTTCTGGAATGAAATACTGGATTGTTGGAGATGGCTATAGCACTTGTATTATCACACAGAATAGGAGTTTTCCTATATGCAAGTCCATAGTCATCAAGCTGATGCTACATCCACAGAATCTGCCCACAACAGCTTCCAGCAGCAATATACTCAGCTTCAGCGGTAGAAGTAGATAATGAGTTCTGCTTCTTGCTACACCAACTTATCAACTTACCACAAGGATTTGACACCCACCTGTTATGCTTTTTTTGTCTAGCCTGCAGCCTGCAAATTCAGAATCTGAATATCCTGTTCACTCAAGACTTGAGTCTTTGGGATACCAAAGACCCAAACCTGGTGTACCCTTAAGGTATATGGGGATTCTTTTTACAGCAGCTAGATGCGATTCTTTAGGATCAGCTTGAAACCTAGCACATAAGCAGGTGGCAAACATAATATAAGGTCTAATAGCAGTTAAATATAGCAAGCTCCCAATCATGCCTCTGTAAATTGTTACTGAAACAACTTTGCCACTGGCATCTGCATCCAACTTTACATTGGTTGCCATTGGGGTTTTGATAGGAGAACTTTGATCAAATTTAAACTTTTTCAAAAGATCTAAAGTGTACTTTCTTTGATTTATGAAAATTCCATTTGAGGTTTGTCTAACCGTTAATCCTAAAAAGAAAGTAAGTTCTCCCATCATACTCATTTCGTATTTTTATTTCATGAGTAGTGAAGAATTCTTGCATAATTACTCACCAGTAGAACCAAATATTATGACATCCACATAAATTTGAACAAGCATAATATCATACTTCACCTTCTTTATGAACAGTGTGGTATCCACTTTACCTCTGGAATAACCATTGCTCATAAGGAAACCAGTTAGAGTGTCATACGCGAATCTAGGGGCTTGTATTAGGCCTTAGAGGGCTTTGTCCAACTTATAGACAAAACTTGGATGATGTTTATTATCAAAACCTGGAGGCTACTTAACATACACTTCTTCTTGCAGCTTTCCATTCAAAAATGCACTCTTCACATCCATTTGAAATACCTTCATACTCTTGTGGGCAGCATAGGCTAGAAACAAACGAATTGCCTCTAATCTGGCCACAAGAGCAAATGTTTCATCATAGTCAATGCCTTCTTCCTGTCTGTATCCTTGAGCAACCAGTCTTGCCTTATTTCTAATAACATGACCTTGCTCATCCATCTTTTTCCTGAAAACCCATTTGGTGCCAATTATTGTTTTTCCTTTAGGAGCAGGGACCAGCTTCCATACTTTGTTTCTCTCAAACTAATTGAGCTCTTCTTGCGTGGAAGTGATCCAATTGGCATCTTTTAGTGCTTCATCCACTTTCTTAGGCTCCATCAGGGACACAAAGCTAGAAAACATACAAAAGTTTCCTAAGTTGTCCCATCTTGTTTGCACCCTTTTGTTGATGTCACCAATTATTTAATCATTTGGGTGACACCTGATCCACTTAGGATCTTGCGTCAATGAAGATTCTCCTGAGTTATTTGCATCTTCAACAGGTCCTGATGAGCAGTTCTCAAGATTTTCAGACACACTGATATCTTGAGTCTGTTCACTTGTTGAGCATGACTCTCCATTGTTGAACATATCAGCAGAGGATCCAGGAAAATCAGCAATGGTTGCTTCAGGACATGATGATGTAATTATGTCAGCACACTTATTCACACAGGGTGTATCAACATAGTCATCATCATGCCCATCATGATTAACAGGTTCCACTCTAGATGTAGTGGAAGCTTTTGAGTCTTTTTCTTCATTGATAGAATCCATAAGATCATCAAAGTTGAATTCTCCTGAAACAGATTCAGGAACAGCTTTGGTGGAGGCATTCCTAGACTCTTCAAAGGTGACATTGATAGATTCATCTATCACCTTTCTCTTGTTGTTGTATACTCTGTAGGCTTTGGAGATAGTAGAATATGCAACAAACACACCTTCACCAGCTTTGGGTTCAAACTTTGCCAGTTGGTCACTCTGATTCAGAATGAAGCAGGGACATCCAAACACATGAAAATAGCTAATGTTTGGCCTTATCCTTTTAATTAACTCATAGGGAGTTTTGTTGAACCTTTTCACCACCAAGGATCTATTTTGGGTGAAGCAGGCAGTATTGACAGCTTCAGCCCAGAATGATGAAGGTAACCTGATGCAGACAGCATGCTTCTAGCATCTTCAATGAGAGTTCTGTTTCTCCTTTCAGCAACTCCATTTTGTTGAGGAGTTCTTACTGCTGAAAAGTTCTGTGCGATCCCTCTTTCTTCACAGAAGTCTTCAAAAGTACTGTTTCTGAATTCAGTACCATGATCACTTCTAAGCTGCTTTACATGAGCAGAGTTCAACATCTCCATCTTTTTGATAAATCCAATGATTTCTCTAGCAGCCTCTCCTTTGCTCTTCAGAAAGATTACCCATGTAAACCTGGAGAACTCATCAACCATTACTAGAGTGTATCTTCTTCCTCCTAGACTTGGAACACTGACTGGTCCAAACAAGTCCATGTGGATTAAGAAGAGAGGAGTATCAATAGAGAAATTGTGCTTAGATTTAAAAGATAATTTTCTCTTTCCTTTCTCACAAGCTGTGCAGAGTTTATCCTTAACAAAAGGTTATAGAAGGCAAACCTGTTACCAACTCTTTCTTACAGAGTTTGTTGATATTCTTGAAGTTTCAGGTGTGACAGCCTTTTGTGTCATAACAAGTACTGGTCTGCATTGCTTCTTGAGATAAAGCAGGTTTCAGTTGTGGGATCAGCAGATTTCATGTCCACAACATATACACCTTTCTTCCGTTGTGCACACAACACAACTTTGCATTGGGGATCCAATATGTAACCTAGGTTCTCATCAAAATTAACCTTGTAGCCAGCATCACACAGTTGACTTATGCTTACAAGATTATGTTTCAGCCTAGACACATAGGCTACCTTTTTGAATACAGCAGCACCAGCTTGAAGATTTCCATATCCTTCTGTGGATCCCTGTACATTGTCACCAAATGTGACTTTTGGCCCTTTTTCAGGCCTGAGATCACTCAGCAGGTCCTTGCAACCTGTCATATGTCCTGAGCAGCCACTGTCCAAGTTCCAAACCTGGGATGGTTGTTTGTCCTGCAGAGTGTCATGAGAAAATATTAGTTGTTTTTAGGGGAACTCATCATAGGGATGAGTTCTCGTACTTCATCAACATTTGTTGATGGACCAGTGATATCCACACTAATATTTCCTATTTGGATAGTATCAGCTTGGATACCATCCTCATTGACTATGTTACTTCCAACACTGCTTGTTTTTGCAATGACGGTACTAGCAGAGTCAACAGGCCTCATGTCCTCAGTTTCAAGACAGTCTTTGGCCATATGTGTCTTCTTCCCACACTTATAGCATTTTCTCTTTTTAGCCTTTTTGGAAGAAGAGCCTCCAGAAACATATTCTGAATTATTTTTGTTGATTCTGTCAGAAGGTTTGGTAAACTTATTACTGTTTTTAGAAGAATCAATAGTTTGGGTGGAACGCACAATGGTAACAGCTTTGCCTGTATGTTTTTTCCTCTTTTTGGGAGGACAGATATCAAATACAATAAGTTTTATTGGCCTTTGACCTTCCACAGATTTGGAAACTTATTCCCAAATTTCTCATGTTGAGCAATGGCTTTGCCTTTGCCCTTACTGAGATGTGATGGATGTTGCCTATCAACATAATCACTGCTTTTGGTCTTGAAAGACTTACCTTCATTTATAACCAATTTTCCACTATGATTTAAAAACTTATTTGAAATCACAGCAGATTTACTTTCAACATGAGACTTACCCCTATTGAAAGCAGGGTGCTTACCTTTTGAAAACTTTTTCTCAAAATGATCAGCATCAAAAGGATTAACAGGTCTCTTACCATCAGCTTTAGACCCAGAGCCTGTTTTGTCAACAGGTTTAGAATCCACAGCTGCAGCTTGAGCTTGTTTTCCTTTCTTTTGCTTGTGTGAACCAGCTAAGCACTTAGCAGACTGATTTGATGGAGAACACATTCCATCATCAGCTTTTGGAGCTTTTCCACACAAGCTGTCAGTATTTTAAGGCCTGACAAATCTGTTTGTTGAGACTAGCTTACCATTCACTTTCTGGATGAAAGTGCTGGGAAGCTCACCAAGAGTGGATAAGTCATTTTTCAGATTATTTATCTCAACAATAGAAGCTGCTTTGTCAATATCCCCTCCAAGATAGGCTTGGATTTGTGCAGGAATCTGTTGACTGATGCAATGGCTGACTTTTTGTGCAGATTGGCACCAAGAGTCAACAATCTTTTGAAGCTTTGCATGTTTTACTTTTGTTTCTCTCTTTTCTTCTAGTAAAAGAGATTTGATGTGTTTTAATTCATCAAGTTCAGTTTCCAACTTATGGAAACTGTCCAGTTTACTAGTTTTTCTTTCAAGGTCAGTTTTCAGCTTGGATATTTCAGACAACAAAACATTATGCTTGTCAACAGCAGCTTTTAAATCAACAAGCATATATTCAAATATTTTTACTTTTTCATCAGAACTGTAAGCCTGTTAGTCATCAGCCTGTTAGTCAGGTTGTCTTCAGACAAGCATTATGCTTCTCTTCAGACATCTCTTCCCTTTCATCATCATCCAGTTAGTCAGGTTGTGTGAACACATCACATACCTGACCAACAGGTTGTCTCACGCTGGCCACAAAGGCAGCACCTCTCTTAGACACTTATAAGGCATTTCTTTTCTGTTGGCTTGACTACTCATCATTCAGTAAGGATCCATACAAATTTACAAGATCCATACCTTTGATGGTGCCTGAATTTCTCAAGATAGTAGAAAAATAGTTCCATTCTTCAGGCAGGATGTCCAAGAACTTGTTCACCAGAGTCAAGTTATCATTTGTGATCCCAACAGCTTTGAGATCATTGATAAGAGCAGTGAACCTGGTATAGGTTTCTGTGAGAGACTCATTTGGTTTTGCAAAGAAGAGTTCATACTGTCTAACAAGGTTGTTAATCCTGTTATCCATTGTGATTGTGGGACCATCATAGACGGTACACAAAGTATCCCACATCTCCTTTACAGTCTTCATTTTCTCAACCTGTTTGAACACATCATCAGGAAGAGAAATGACCAGGTTATTCCTGGCTTTTGCATCAACAACAACCAGGCTTTTGTATTCATCAGACCATTGAGCTTTAGCCTTCTCAAAGGTTCTGATCTCAGGGGCTGCTCCTTCAACAGTAGGAGTGATAGTAGTAACAAAAGTTAGCACATAGGGACCTTCCATTACTATCTCTGGCAGTTGTACATCCAGATTCTCTAAGTAGAGCATCATTCTGCACTTCCAACGAGAGAAGTTTGATGATTGAATTTGGGGGGTTTGGGCATTGAACCATTATCATAGTAAGAGGAGGAACTGGCAGCACTGTTGTCCATGGGAAAGTATGGAGAATGAGAGATCAAGAGTTAACACACACTCTATCTGTTCTGATACCAGTTGTAGGTCCCAAAAGATTTCCCTAGAGTATTGTTCTAAGCTGTAGAAGGGGGGGGGGTGAATACAGCTAATTAAAATTCAACACTCTTTTCTCAATATTTGTATTTACTATTAACAAGTGTTAATTACAAACAAGCTTGACTGCGGAAAGGTTCAAGCTGAGATGACAGATACAACAGATGTTCAACTAATCTAAGACACACTCAGACTAGATACAATGAATACACTCACTTAGATGAACTCACTGATTTTACAAGACACAGATGGACAGCTTGAGTAAGAACAGATTAGACACACGTTACTGTTTCATTCAAGCAGACTTGCATGCATGGAATAACAAACTTCAATGCATGATCTGAATTTCTCAAGCTGTTCTGATACCAGTTGTAGGTCCCAAAAGATTTCCCTAGAGTATTGTTCTAAGCTGTAGAGGGGGGGGGGGGTGAATACAGCTAATGAAAATGCAACACTCTTTTCTCAATGTTTGTGTTTACTATTAACAAGTGTTAATTACAAACAAGCTTGACTGCGGAAAGGTTCAAGCTGAGATGATAGATACAACAGATGTTCAACTAATCTAAGACACACTCAGACTAGATACAATGAATACACTCACTTAGATGAACGCACTGATTTTACAAGACACAGATGGACAGCTTGAGTAAGAACAGATTAAACACACGTTACTATTTTATTCAAGCAGACTTGCATGCATGGAATAACAAACTTCAATGCACGATCTGAATTTCTCACTCTTAGTTATCTCACAATCCTTAGAAGCTTCCTTTTATACTCTCACTAAGAATCTCAATGAAGCTTTTTCATTGGACGATGAGATAGTGGGATGTCTTTCCAAAAAGTCAAAACAACTTTTCTGCACATTCTTAGAAAGTAGACTTGTCTTCATGTGGCAGAATCTTTGTCTTTTCCTTTTTGTCTCTGTTGCATAAGCCTTTAACGAAAAGAGGAATGTCAACGTTGCATCTTTCTTCTTTTGTAAGGGCCTTTTTGATATAATAAATGGTCTGTCACCCATTTCAAATATCCTCTTTGTCTTCATGTAACAGAACAGCGTAGGCAGCTTTGGCAGTTACTGTTTTCCACTTTGTCTTCGACTTGTAAACTGATCTTGTAGCCAAAAACAATACTGAGGACTTGGAAACATATTCCATGAAGTGTTTGGCATGTTCACAAAGAACAAAACACTTACAATCTGTCCAACCTGCTCAATAGAACAGAGCAGCGTAGACAGTTTATGTCCAGCCTGTTCAGCAGACAGAACAGCTTGGACAATCTGCCTTTGTTGCAACGAATGCAACAGCGTAAACAACTTTGACTCATATTGCAAATCACTTTTCAGGTTTCAATAAGGCATAAACAGGCCTTAATTTATACCTTCAAGTGCATCAAACAGGTTTGATTAAAAATCTCCCCCTAAGATGTAGAGCATGTTTGACTGAGGCCTTTTTGTGCCTAATAGGCACAATAGCAACAGGTTTACCTGTGTCCTCTTTCCTCTATTTAGGAGGGCAGAGATCAAATATTGGAAGTTTAATTGGTTTTTCTCCTTCCACAGATTTGGGAAACTTATTCCCAACTTTCTCAGGTTGAGCAATGGCTTTGCCTTTGCCCTTACTGAGATGTGATGAATGTTGCCTATCAACATAATCACTGCTTCTGGTTTTGAAAGACTTACCTTCATTTATAACCAGTTTTCCACTATGATTTAAAAATTTATTTGAAATCACAGCATATTCACTTTCAACATGAGACTTACCCCCAGTTGAAAGCAGGTTGCTCACCTTTTGAAAACGTTTTCTCAAAATGTTCAGCATTAAAAGGGTTAACATGTTTCTTCCCATCAGCTTTAGATCCAGAACATGTCTTGTTGACAGGATTAGTGTCCAAAGCTGCAGTTTTAGCTTGTTGTCCCTTCTTTTGTTTGTGTGAACCAGTTATGCACTTAGCAGGCTTATTTGATTGAGAACACATTCCATCATCAGTCTCTAAAACTTTTTCACACAAACTGTCAGTGTTTTGAGGCCTGACAATCCTGTTTGTTGAGACTAGCTTTCCATTTACTCTTCGAATAAAAGTACTTGGAAGCTCACCAAGAGTGGATAATTCTTTTTCTAGATTATTTATCTTAACAACTGAAGCTATTGTATCAAGATCCCCTCCTAGATAGGCTTGGATTTGAGTAAGGATCTGTTGACTGATACAATGATTGACTTTCTATGCTGATTGGGACCAAGAGTCAACAATCTTTTGAAGGTTGGCATGCTTTGAGTCTGTCTCTCTCTTTTCTTCTAACAAAATGGTGTTGGTGTGTTTTACTTCATCAAGTTCAGTTTCCAACTTATGGAAGCTGTCCAGTTTATTTGTCAGTGTTTCAATATTAGTTTTTAACTTAGAGATCTCAGACATCAAAGCATCATGCTTCTCAATAGCAGCTTTTAAATTAACAAGTAAATATTCAAACATTTTAACTTTTTCATCATAACTGTAATCCATAAAATTTTGTACCTTATAGATCATAGTTGGGTTCCAGTTCTCCAAGCTGCTGAGAGCTTTAGCTTCAGCAAAGTCCTTTTGAAGTTGCTTGTTAAGGGGACATCTGATTGGCCATCAGACAATTGTTGTCCTCTTCATCAGATGATGAATCAGACTCCTCCCAGTCTCAAGTCTCAGCCATGAGTCCCTACTGCTTGTTGGAAGCCACTGAGTCTTCCAACTTTCTCAGCTTAGCTATGGCCATTAGGTACTTAACCTTGTAGCCATCGTCTTTATATGTCTTTTATGGTTTGGATGAGGAGCCAACAACTTTAGACACATAGTCAGTAGCTATATGGCCTGTTTTGCCACATTTAAAGCACTCAGCCTTAGTTTTGTCAAATGTTTTCTTTTTTATGCCACCTGACTTCTTTTCTAGCATATTTCCACCAAACCTCTTCTTATTGAATTTTCTAACAAGCATAGCAATCATTTGCTCATCATCAAATTCTTTAAGATCTTCACAGTCTTCTTAATCAGACAATTCTTCCATTTCATCATCAGCCTGTTGATCAGCCTGTGTGAATACATCACACACCTGACCAGCAGGTTGTCTCATGCTGGCCACTAAGGCAGCACCTCTTTTGGACATCTCTAAGGCATTTCTTTTCTGTTTCCTTGAGTGTTCATCATTTAGTAAGGATCCATACAGATTTACAAGATTCATACCTCTGATGGTGCCTGAGTTTCTGAGGATAGTAAAGAAATAATTCCATTCCTCAGGCAGAAAGTCCAAAAAAATTTTTACCAGAGTTAAACTGTCTTTGGTGATCCCAACAACTTTAAGATCATTGATTAGAGCAGTGAACCTGGTATAGGTTTCAGTGAGAGACTCCTTTGGCTTTGCAAAGAATAGTTCATACTGTCTAACAAGATTGTTGATCCTGTTATCCAGTGTGATAGTGGGACCATCATAGACGGTACACAAGGTATCCCACATCTCCTTTGCAGTCTTCATTTTCTCAACCTGTGTGAACACATCATCAGGAAGAGAAATAACCAGGTTGTTCCTAGTCCTTGCATCAAGAGCAACCAGCGTTTTGTCTTCATCAGACCATTGAGCTTTAGCCTTTTCAAAGGTTCTAATTTCAGGAACAGCTCCTTCAGCAGCAGGAGTGATAGTGGTAACAGAGGTCGGCATATAGGGACCTTCCATTACAATCTTTGGTAGTTGTACGTCCAGATTCTATAAATAGAGCATCATTCAGCACTTTCATCAAGAGAAGATCTGATGATTGAACTTGGGAGGTTTTGCTAAAGAGTCATTGTCATAGCAAGAGGAAGAGCTGGTAGCACTGTTGTCCATGTTGGGAAATAGGGAGATAAATAGAGCATCATTCCCAAAAGGTTTTCCTAGTATGTTGCTCTAAGCTGTAGGGGGGTGTGTGAATACAACTATTTAAAAATTCAACACACTTTCTCAATATTTGTATGTATTATCAATAAGTGTTAATTACAAACAAGCTTAAACTGCGGAAAGGTTCAAGCTGAGATGACAGATACAACAGATGTTCTACTAATCTATGACACACTCAGACTAGTTACAATGAATACACTCACAAAGATGAACTCACTGTTTACCAGACAGACAGACGGACAGCTTGAACAAGAACAGCTTGGACACACTTTACTGTTTTATTCAAGCAAACTTTGCACGCATGAAAACACTCTTCTTTGCACGTTCTTAATATCACACTTTTGGTTATCTCACATTCCTTAGAAGCTTCCTTTTATACTCTCACTGAGAATCCCAGTGAAGCTTCCTCATTGGACATAGAGATAGTGGAATGTCTTTCCCAAAAGAGAAAAATACTTTTCTGCCCGTTCTGACAAAGCAGTGTTGTCTTTACATTGCAGAATCTTTATCTTTTTCTTTTTGTGTCTGTTGTAGAAGGCTTTAACCAAAAGAGGAATGTCAACTTTAAACCTTTCATCTTCTGTTATGGCCATTTTGATATAAGAAATGGTCTGTCACCCATTTCAAATATCCACTTTGTCTTCATGTAACAGAACAACGTAGGCAGTCTTGGCAGCTTCTGTTTTTCCTCTTTGTCTTCGACTTTGTAAAATGATCTCTTGGTCCAAGACAATACATGAGGACATGGAAACATATTCCATAAAGTGTTTAGCCTGTTCACAAAGAACCGGTTCTGTTCACAAAGAACAGAACACTTAGAATTTGTCCAAACTGCTCAACAGGTTAGAACAGCATAGACAGTTTATGTCCAACCTGTTCAACAGAGTGGAACAGCTTGGACAATCTGCCTTAGTTGCAACAGATGCAACAGGGTAAACAGCTTTGACCAATATTGCAAATCACTTATCAGGTTTCAATAAGGCATTAACAGGCCTTAAGTTATACCTTCAAGTGTATCAAATAGGTTTGATTAATAATCTCCCTCTAAGATGTATAACAGGTTTGACTGAGACCTTTTTGTGCCTAACATATATATAAATATATATATATATATATATATATATATATATATATATATATATATATATGAATCAATGTACAACTTAATGAATCAATATTCAAAATTAGTGAATCATAGTACTTTTCACATTTCTCAATATATATTTACTTTCTCACAATAACTTAGGCCTAGATATTTACACACACACACACACACACACCTAAATTTAGGTGAGAACTTGAGAACCATACGGGCAATTTTGGAAAAACAAAAATTTATCTCTTTTATTAATATATTCACTTTTTCTCTCTTTCTTTTTCATATAACAGGTTTGACGCGACACCTGCCAACGAGTGCGGAATCCTCGTTAGCGGCTTGACGGATAGACCACGCACACGAATCACGGAGACACACACTGTGATAGACGAACAACGGAACGTCCCTACACATGATTCTCTCCAAGAACAAACTCTTTGAAAACTTGCAAGTTCGAGATCGCCTTTTGCTAATCGCTCTGATAAATGTCTGCAAAAGTCTCATAATTAATCGAATTAACCCTTAATTATAACACCAGTTCGAATTTGCCTAGGAGAAGTTCAAACAAGCCCAAGGCCTTTCGAACTTGTCCTCAACAAATTCGAATCTTATGCTTCAAACTTATGTTTGAACTTATCTTTGAACTTATGTTTGAACTTATCTTTGAACTTATGTTTGAACTTATTGTAATACATTACACCAAGTTCAAACATACATACAATCAATATCAAACACAGATAATCAAACATATGACAAACATATATCAAACACTTGATAATGTGTAATAACAGTCAAATTAACTTTTACTAAATATGTCTATACTTAGACTGCTATCGTCACACAGAATGCACTAACAGAAATATCAGATGTATGCCCGACATCCCTTCAGGCAACTCCAAATGGTAAGATTCCCAACTTTTTCTACTATTCTAAATGGGCCCACAAATCTTGGAGCCAGTTTGCCTCTCTTTACAAAATGAGTAACACCTCTCATAAGTGATACTTTCAGATATACCCAATCATCCAATTCAAAATTGATTGGTTTATGCCTCCTGTCGTGATAACTTTTTTGATGATCCTCAGCCGCTTTCATGTTATGTCGTAAAAATTGTATATTTTCATTAGTTTCCTGTAGCAATGCCGGCCCAGCAATCAGGGTCTCTCCCGTTTCTCTCCAACATGTAGGAGTCCTACATCTTCTTCCATACAATGCCTCAAAAACGACGCTTTCTTTACTATTGCATGGTAACTGTTATTGTATGAGAACTATATTATAGGTAAATGGTCGTCCCAATTACCACCAAGGTCCAGAATACATGGCCGCATCATATCTTCAAGTGTAAGAATGGTCATTTCACTTTGGCCATCAGTTTGCGGACGGTAGGCTGTACTCATTGCTATTCTAGTACCCAATCCTTCTTGCAAAGCTGACCAGAAGTTGGAAGTAAAGCGGCTATCCCGATCTGACACAATAGACTTAGGGACTCCATGTCTAGTAACAATCTCGTTCAAATAAACCTGAGCCAATCTCTCCAATGAATAACTTTCTCTTATTGGAATAAAATGTGCAGACTTAGTATACCGCATCATGTTGTCGCAGTCTTTGGTAACTTGGTGACGAAGTCCATGGTGATGTGTTCCCACTTCCATTCTGGAATGGGAAGTGGTTGCAGATTGCCATATGGTTTTTGATGTTCGGCTTTCACCAGCAGGCAAGTCCTGCACATTCAACATATTGGCCAATGTCTTTCTTCAATCCAGGCCACCAGAAGTCTGTTTTCAATTCGTTGTACATCCTTGTGCTCCCGGGATGTACAGAAAACTTTGATTGATGCGCTTCTTCAATGATTACTCTTCTCATGCCCCCAAACATCGGCACCCAGATTCTTCCATATACACCTTCCAAGCCGGATTCACTAGTCTCCATAATCTTTTTATGCACCGATATATCCTTGGCATCAATGTTTTCCTCTTTTAAAGCTTCCACTTTAGTGACTTTTACATCATTAATAATCATGGAAGTTAGCATCGTAGAATTCATCATGTAGAAGCAGTCTTTTGAATAAGCCTTGCGTCTTAAAGCATCGGCTACCACGCTAGCCTTGCCAGGATGATAGAGTATCTCACAATCGTAGTCTTTAATCAGTTCCATAGACCTACGTTCTCTCATATTAAGTTCCTTCTGGATGAATATGTACTTTAGGCTCTTAGTATACAGTTGACACTTAGTTCCGTACAAATAATGTCTCCATAACTTCAAGGCAAATGTGACAGCAGTCAACTCCAAATCGTGAGTTGCGTAATCTTTCTCGTACTGTTTTAGCTGTCTTGAGGCGTATGCAATAACTTTCGCACACTGCATCAGTACAACGCCTAACCCCAGCCTCGATGTGTCCGTGTAATCCACAAAGTCCTTAGTGCCCTTTGGTAGGGCAAGTATCCGAGCTTCACTTAAAGTCTTCTTCAATATCTCAAATGCATCACATTGCTCAGCCTTCCACACAAACGACGCGTTCTTTATTGTTAATGCAGTCAAAGGAACTGCAATCTTCGGGAAATTCCTTATAAACCTCCGATAGTAACCCGCCAATCCTAGGAAACTTCTTATCTCAGTAGCAGATCGAGGCGGTTCCTAATTTCTTACAGCTTCTACCTTAGCTGGATCCACAGAAATCCCAGCTCCGGAAATTATATGCCCCAAAAATTGTATCTGTTGCAACAAAAACTCACATTTTAAGAATTTGGCATACAACCTTTCCTTTCTTAACAGTTTCAACAACTCCCTTAAATGAATGGCATGCTCAGCTTCAGACTTAGAATAGACCAGAATGTCATCAATAAATACAATCACCGATTTGTCTAACATCAGTTTACATACTTTGTTCATAAGATCCATAAAGACAGTCGGGGCATTGGTTAACCCAAAAGGCATAACTAGAAACTTGTAGTGCCCATATCGAGTCCTGAATGCTGTCTTCGGTACGTCTTCCTCTCTAACCTTCAACTGATGGTATCCGGATCACAAGTCAATCTTAGAAAAGACACCTCCCCATGTAATAGATCAAAAAATCATCTATTCTCGGCAGCGGATATTTTTTCTTGATAGTTAACTTGTTCAGCTCATGGTAATCAATGCACATTCTCAATGCGCCATCATTCTTTTAACAAACAGTACCGGCGATCCTGTGGCGATGAACTCGGTCGAATAAAGCCCTTATCCAACAAATCTTGAAGTTGTTTCTTCATCTTCTGCATTTCGGTAGGCGCGAGGTGGCAAGGAGAACGAGCTATCGGGGCAGCTCCAGGGATCAAATCAATGCGGAATTCCACTTGTCTTTCTGGTGGCACACCAGACAAGTCTTTCGGAATTCACATCCGGGAACTCAGATACAACAGGCACATCGGCCATAGTTCTCTTATCAGCCTTGGCATCAATACCATATGCCAAGTAGGACTCACAACCCTTAGCAACCAGCTTTCGGGCTTTAGCAATCGTCAGTTAACACAGATCCCTGCTTCTCCTATCACAATATATGAATCTCTTGCCCCTCCGAAGTAGTCATCTTTATCATTCTCTTTTACAGATTATATGGGCTTCGTTATCGATCAACCAATCCATCCCGATAATCACATCAAACTCGCTGAACTCTATCGGAATCAAATCAAGATTGAAGACTACATCTTCAATCTCTAATGTACAATTACGATACACATGATCTACTTTGACTAAAGTATTACTAGCAGTTTCAATGTCTAGCACAGTAGATAACTTAGACAGAGATATTAACAGTTGTTGTGCATACATAGTAGACACAAATGACCTATAGCACCCGAACCAAACAATACTCGTGCAGGCATAGAGTTAACAATGAACATACCCATAACCACCTCTGGGTTTCCTTAGATTCTTCCGCGGTTATTTGAAAAGCACCAACAGGTGTCCTTTTTGGCTGGTTTTGGCGGTTGACTGAACCAGTAGATCCTCCAGAAGCACTTATGGCAAACGTCAGCTTTCTGTGGGCACTCACTTTGAAAATGATCCAACTCTCCACAACAGAAGCAAGAGCGTCCATTACTACACTTGCGGAAATGCTCCAGGTGACATTTGTTATAGTACTGCGGCTCGGTGATAATGGAATACGCACGAGCCGGATTGGATGATCCAAAAGAACGACAGTACGACTGCTGAGGTGAATACAGTGAAGAACGAGAAGAACCCGAGTAGCCTCCCTCTCATTGACGCTTTGGCGGTGACGGCTGAGTAGGATTAGCAGAAACGGCGGCAGACCCTACCGTGTACCCAGACATAATAAAAATGTGCTCCACATTCCTGGCAGCTTCCAGTAAACCAGCGAATATGGGATAACGAACATTGCTCATAACTCTCCGGATTTCCAAGTCAAGACAAGCCTCAAACCTGGTCACTTTTCTCTCCTCGGTCTCAACTTGGTGAGGCGCAAACAAACTCAGCCTCATAAATTCAACCGCATATTGGGACACAGACTTAGTCCCCTGCATGAATGTCATAAACTTAGCTTCCAATCTTCGGCACTCATCAGCCGGGCATTATTGCTGAGTAAATACTTCAGTGAACTCAGCCCATGTCATCACAGAAACCTTTTCCAGTGTAAAAGCATTCACCATAGAGTTCCACCACATGACTGCATCTTTGGTGAACATAGCAGTAGCAAACCTAACCATGTCCTTCTCAGCACAATCGCTGATTCGGAATGTTCGTTCGGTTGCTGTTATCCATTCTAGAGCGGCAACAACATCACTTAATTCCAAAACTCGACAGCTCCATTTCCCTTGAAGTCCTTAAACCGACAACCTTTGGGCTTATTAGATGACCCAGTGTTGTCATCTTGATTTTCGTCATTGTTACCCTCTCTTTCCTTATTATTCCTCTTGTCCTACCTTCTCTTAGCTTCGGCCTCATCTCGAACCCGAAATTGTTCTTGAATCATTTTGTTTTGCTCAGCAATCATGGCTAGCATCATTTCCCTTGTTTCTTGCGGTGTCATTCCTTTCGCAGACATGTTCTGAAATTTAAAACATGTAAATTGTTTAGTAAATATGTCATTTATTGAAATACACCACCCATTTTCCCGTATGAAAGTCAATTTCCTGTTATTACTAAATCATAACCTATCTTAGTCAGATCATTACATAAAATTACAACATATCATCACCTATGTTTGAGACCAAGACTTCACGGACACTTGAATCTCAAAATACTGCTCTGATACCATATCCTGTGACACCCTTGCCACAATAACCACAATCACAACACCCAGGATTAATAGCCATACCTAATACGTTACATATTGATCTGAATACTTAGTACAATACGAGAAAATTAAAAATACATAAATAAGGTACAAGTGTTAAACACACTACGGTGCTACAAGGTTCCAGTCTAAGTCTACATTACTCAATAATGTATTACAAACATCCCCAAATATTACAACTTTTATCCCCTGATTCTGTTACCGATTGCGTAGTAGTGGTACTCAACCAACTTCAATAACGACCTAGCTAGAAGGTCCGGCAGCGGATTTTCCTTTTCCTGTAAAAATGTGAGCAACTACGGGGTAAGCAAAGCTTAGCAAGTATAGAGATTATACATTCTACAGATAATTATGCAGCATACAAGAGTAACACCGGCAACACATGTGGTATACTCTCTTCGTACACGAAGTACGGAAACTCGGATGCTATACTTTTTTTACTTTGTTTCATCCATCCGAAATTCGAATGCTATACTGATCCGAAACTCGGATGCCCGCAGATCCGAAATTCGTATCTTTCCTTGTAAAATTCCTTAAGTTCCATCCGAAATTCCTCAGATCTGAAACTCGGATGGATCCGAGTTGTGTTCATCAGACCCGAGTTCATGTTTAATCATTTTTATATTATTTTCAAGATTTAATTTGATCATTTTTGCACTTATCCAATAACTGAAGCTATTAATACCAACTTAAGTATATTCCTTTTTTAACACTTTTAACATCAATTATAGCATATTTTGTACCAAATCAGACCCCTTTTTGGCCATTTTATTCTCCTCGTCGAACACACACACACTAAAATACCTAGTAAATTCTCAAAATCATACTTAAAGGTTGAATCAGAAGCTGAAATGTGATACATAGCTTCAAAAACACTCGATTTGAACATATCCATTTCAATAAGCAACATGCAATAACATCTAAAACCAGAATCTGTGATTCGGTTCTTCATAAAACCGAACACTACATTCACAAAAACCGTAAATTTGAGGGAGTTTTACCATAAATTATTAGTTGTAGAAGTGATAGTTCCCTTCTATGATCCTGAATCCAACTTTTCAGCTTTTAATTTCGAGAGTTTTGTGTTCTTGATTTGTTGAAGATGCAAGAACCGTACCTTTAGAGAAAGAGAGAAAGAGAGAGAGAGAGAGAGAGAGAGAGAGAGAGAGAGAGAGAGAGCTTGAGAGTTTTAGAGAGAGAGATGGCAAAGATGAACGTCCATCTCCTCTTTTTAATTGTTATTTTCTCTTAATTACACATTACACCCCTCAACTTTGTATATTCTCATTTTAACTTTTTTAAGCATCAGTGTCGGTTTCACATTGTTATGCTTGCTCAAAAAACAAGAAAGAGGAGTTCTCCTGATTATTATCATTTTTAAATATATAAAATGAAATTTATCAAACCACAACAATCCATCATAACACTTTCAATTTCATATTTATCATACACAATCTAACTTAATTTCAATAAATTAGAATCTTATACTAATTAGTCCTCAATTACAATAATTTAATTCCGAGAATGTTAAGAGAAATGATGGTTTTTTGTAAGATACTAAATCTAGAATGCAAGTAACAGTTATATAGATTTTTTTTGTTAAAAAAGTTTTTGTTTATGATTCACAAGATTTGAATGGTTAATTTTTTGTTTAAAACCACATTTTTGGTGTATTTTGTATAAGTTGTATTCCAAGTGTTTCATAAAATGTCTAAATGAAATATATTTTTCTATTTCAGTTCGTCTACAATATTTTACATAGATTGAGCGATACTCTAGATAGAATATTGACATTCTACATAGATTACATTCAGTGACTCGTCGGAGGTTCTGGTTCCTAATGGTTGTGTCTTTTATGGTTCAGAGTCTTTATGTATTAATCTAACTTAATTTCATTAAATTCGAATCTTATATTAATTAATCCTCAATTACAATAATTTAATTCTGAGGATGTTGCAAGAAATGTAGGTTATTTATAAGATATTAAATCTAGAATGAATGTAACAGTTATATAGTTTTTTTTTTGTTAAAAAAGTTTTTGTTTATGATTCACAAGATCCGAATGGTTTGTTTTTTGTTTTAAACCGCATTTTTGGTGTATTTTGTATAAGTTGTATTCCAAGTGTTTGATAAAATGTCTAAATGAAATATTTTTTCTGTTTCAGTTCGTCTACGATATTTTACATAGATTGAGCGATACTCTACATAGAATACTTGACATTCTACATAGATTACGTTCATCGACTCGTCGGAGGTTCTGGTTCCTAGTGGTTGTGTCTTTTATGGTTCAGCGTCTTTATGTATTCTATTTTGATTTGGTTTGTATTTTTATAGATATATGATACTTTATATAGAATAAATAGTTTTCTATACAGAATTGATTGTAGCTAGTTTGTTTCTATGTTGGATATTATTATTGTTGTACTAGTAATTTGTTATTGTTATATCTATATAGAATACATGATATTCTATACAGAATTGATTGTACCTAGTTTGTATTTATGTAGAGTATTGTTATTGTTGTATCTATATAGAATACATGATATTCTATGCACAATTGATTGTAGCTAGTGTGTATATATGTTGAATATTGTTATTCGTACTAGTAAATTGTTATCATTGTATTCATATAAAATACATGATATTTTACAATGAATACATGATAATCTACATAGAATATGTCCAGTTAATTTGTTAAAACTATGTTTTTAATGTATTTCTACATAGAATACGCGATACTCTACATAGAATACATGATAATATATACGTTCACCAGATTATTTGTCATTGATGTATCTATATATATTACATATCATTATATGTAAAATATTGTTATTGTTGTACCAGTTAATTTATTTGTATATAAATCATATGAAATGCATAGGAAACGTAACATTGTACATAGATTATAAATAGTAACATTAATCTACGTAAATATATATAAAATTATATAACATTCTACATATATTACATATCTTGAGTAGTTGTCGACCATCACTAAATTGTACTTCTTATCATTGATACTTGAATGCGCATTAGTAACATCCGGCACTAAACCAGGTTAGCAACTATGACCTAATCAGTGGTTATTAACAAATTATAACCTATTCAGTGGTCACTAGCAATTAATCAAGGTGATTAACAAAGTTCATAAGGAAATTCAAGTCAATTAAAAACAATTTCATCGGTGCGATGAATCGGCAAATTAACTAATCCGATCGATTTGCGATACGAAAGATTAATTCAACTAATTACATAATTAAATTAAGATTAGTAACACAAATCAAGCATTAATACACTTACTTAACATTAATAATGCAATAAAAACAATTCATCAAACAAATGCATTCGAAAGTATTTACAAATTTGCATAAAAAGGGAAATACAAGAATACATTCTAAATACATTTATACAGAAAAAATGAAAATACACCATAATTACACCCTTATGGTCGGCCAATAGGTGGTCTCATCATAGGGTTTGACTTCTTTTTTTATTACAAAACTCCATAACCCATCAAAATCATATGTTTATCACCATTTCCTTTCATCTCACCCAACACTCCACTCAACCTCCATTTGATGATCAAATTTTCCCTATAAATAGAGAACTCCTCTTCACTTCATTTCCACACATTCACAACACAAAATCTCTCTTCCTTTCTTCCTCTCAAAACCGGCCACAAGGGGTCCAAGAACACCAAACTTTGCAACTTTGTGTTCTTGCAATATTTCAAGCATTTTTGGTGCAACAAAGTTTAAGAACTCAACTTCTACTCATTTTTATTCTCCTAATACATCAAAGTAAGTAAATACTAACTCATTACATCTAATATTTATGATTATATAAGTCTTGGATAATATATATAATCACCAACAACAACAAGTTTCATAAAAACTCAAGTTTATAAATCACTAGTTTTGTTTTAAGTTTGTTTTCTTCAAATGTGTTTATAAATATATATAAACACATTACGTAAGTAAAACTATCATGAAAAAAGTTATATAAATATGTTTTATAACCTTTTATACAAGTGGTTTTTGAATAAACAACAAGAATCACAAGTTGTTTCAAGTTTATGAAATCCGGAGTTTCGGTAGAAATATTACGTCGAATTTGAAAAATCATAACTTAATGAAATAAGTTGATTCTTGTCTTAATCATTAGATCTATGTCTTAACTAAAAATCTGGAGGTTTTCATAATTTAATATGGAGTTTTAGACCCTCAAATATTATTAGAGAATCCGAAAGTTTGACAGCTCAAAAATGGCCAACATAGCGTTTTTAACGAGCTTTTTTCCCAACCTAAACACCTCGAAAAAATGGTCATTCTTAACTTGAAAAATTCTTTGTATATAGTTGTTTTATGACTATGAAAACCAAAGCCCAAATCATTTTGGAGCTTGGTCGAAAACAGCCTCAAAGTAGGCCGAAATACCTTTAAAAAGCTGGAAATATATATATATATATATATATATATATATATATATATATATATATATATATATATATATATATATATATATATATATATATAATTTTGACGTTTAAAGTGGGTTTTGTTTATAAACTTGTAAAGGTGGGAGATTTAAACCATAAAAACCCTTATACATATATATTATCATATATATGGGAGTTATTAAGTCCCTCATATCATTTAGGACTCGGTTAAACGCGTCCGGTGTCATCATTCATCAACAACGCAAACCGTCGTTTTTACGCTCGATTTTACCATCAACTTACTGTGAGTCTTCATAGCCCCTATTTTCACAATCTATTGGGGTGGAAATACATGCACTATTTTCATATGGATATCAAAACTATTTATTTCTTATATGTATTACACATGTGTTTATGTGGATCCATGAGCCCTCATATCATGAACCATTAATTACATTTATTTGTATGCGCGAATATATTGTGGATAGATCTATCGGGAGTCATGTCCCCCATTCGGGTTAGTTTTACCGACTAACAGTAGAATGCATATATATTTAACACACGATATCACAGTTGGGGATACTGCACAGGACAAACTCATTTAATTAAGCTTCGGTTGCATGATGGTTTATGTAATACATACATTGAATTTAAGCTTTATAAATTCAACTCATCTGATAATGTCCATACAATTGGTCTTTTCGCGTAAACCTATGAGCTCACCAACAATTTGTTTACGTATTTTAGCATGTATTTTCAGGTGATTAAGACATGAGCATTCATCGGTAGCATTCCAAGGCTTCCGTTCATTTTGGAGTCGCATCATTTTCAAACTCGGAGATTTATTTGCATCATTCTTGATAATCTAAAGTATGTATTTAAATCTCTGTATTTTGCAAACTATTTACATTTCATGTTGGTTTGTAAAACCTTCCTTATTTTAAATTTAAATCGATGTATTTTCTGAAAATGTCCATATAGTGGTCGTTTGTTATGATATTGGTTACGCTTCCACACTCGTCATGCGTCGCTGCCAACCGGGGTAGCAAGGTGTGACAGACTGGTATCAAAGCCATAGTTATAGTGAACTAGGTTGCATTAGTACCCTAGACTATAACTTTTACAAAAACTAAACTTTCTTATTTCAACAACTATGAACATACGTATGGACCATAATGACAGAAACATGTCAAACAATATGGTTGTTATCCTCTTTGACTCCGAGGATGAATACTCACCAATGGCACAAGGAAGCCAAGGTGACACTGAGATGTACTTTGGATCGGAAACCCACCCAGACCCAATTAATCACTAGGAAGAGGACCCGTCAAAACACGAGGAGGGCAACTGTGGCCCTGCAGCACAAATTGCTCCACCATCACCACCACGTGTTCCAGCCTACACCCTATTCAGAAGCAATCCAATGGACCATTGAGGAAGTTCATGCCTAGGAAAAGGGTGTGACTGGCACAACGGGAGTCTATCCCGGGACCTGCCCATCAGCCAAGCCCGACGCAGCAAGCGACGGGCAAACGTAAGACAGTGGGGATGGATGTCTCATGCACTCTAAGAGTGGAGAAACGAGGAAGGGATCCCAAGCCAGTTCGAAGTCACAACACCATCTCCTTCTCAAGTGCCGACACTTACCCATGAACCTACGCAACAAACGGGGCCTCTGTTGGTGGCGAGGGCTGCTAGACACGACCTCCAATTTTGACAAATCCACCAGGAGGTCGATGAGATCTCTACAAGGATTAAGCAGGAGGCAATGCAAACCACCAATATACCTTGGGCCAACCAGAATACCCAGGTGATTCAACAAGACGGAATCGACGAACTGTGACAGCGCCTAGCAGAGCGCGAAGCCCGCAATGCAGAACTAACCCAACGACTTAACGCTCTGGAGTACGAGGAAACCCCGAAGGCATCTCATACTTGGTACCCTTATACCATTTTTTAGTATTTCTCTAGGTTTTATTATCGGAGGTATCTTTAGGTACGTAAGGCTTGAAAATTTATCGGAAAATTCTGACCATACCATATACAAAGATTAGGTATCAAGCACTTTAATGAAGAATTAAGGTTTAACTACAACTCTGTGTATGAGTAGATAAAGCTATGACTATCTGCCTAAGAAATTTCAAACCCATAGACTTATCCTCTTACCCTATTAGATACCACTTATACATTTCTACTATTTGATACCTGTGTTGATAGAGCTTTATAGTTTACAGAACAGATAAATGTCATTCTTATGCCATTAAGTGCCACTTATGCTATTGAGGTTGATGATAGAATTAGTAGGCCAACTCTTTGTAATAGACTTGTTGCCCGTCAAACAGGGGAGTTTTGACGTGGTTATAGGCATGGACAGGTTATCGAAAAACCATGCGGAAATAGTGTGCAACAAGAAGACGGTTCACATACCCTTAGCGAATAAGAAGGCCCTTACTGTCCAAGGAAAAACAAGAAATACCTAAGTAAGCATCTTCTCCAGCATTAGGACCTTGATGTGTTGATAGAGAAGGAGCCAAATGAGAAGCGAGTCGAAGATATTCCTATTATTTGTGATTACCCCAAAGTTTTTCCAGAACACATACCTGGGCTCCCACCATCGAGGCAAGTCGAATTCAAAATCGGCCTAGTGTCAGGTGCTGCACCACTCTCTCGTCCTTGGGATAACCTGGTAGGAGAAATCACACACCACAGCCAACTTTAAACACCTATAGACCTCTGTAGAAATCCCCAATGACGATCTTCACTGTCCAGATCGAAGAACTATGTGTTGCGAAGCTTCTCCTCAAATTTCACGCAGATCCAACGGTGAAAAAGTTCGTACCGACGATTCTCCCACAACTGCGCAAAGCTAGACGAAATAATCGGTCATAAAAAAGTAAAAGTATCATATTAACAATATAAAAAGTACACGTACTATATCGATACACCTTAAAAAGTATACTGCTATTGTGCAGCTTTAGCCCTAATGTAGGATCGTCCAACCAGCTGCACGAGCTCTTAGATAAAGAGTTTATCCAACCGAGTTCCTCACTTTGGGGAGCTCTAGTTTTGTTCATAAAGAAGGATGGAACCTTCTGGATGTGCATCGATTACCAGGAGGTAAATAAACTAAAAGAACTGGTGCCCACTCCCAAGGGTCAATGACTTGTTTGACCAACTCCAAGGATCAAGCTTCTATTTGATGATCGACCTGAGGTCTGGTTATCATTAGGTAAGAGTCCGCAAGAAAGATATTCCAAAGACAGCCTTCAGACCCCGTTACGGTCATCATAAATTACTATTAATATGGTTTGGATTAACCAGTGCCCCAGCAGTATTCATGGACCTCATGAATCCGGTGTGCAAACCATATTTAGAAAAATTTGTGATTGTCTTCATGAATGATATCTTAATCTACTCACGAAAGAAGGAGGAGCACGAGCAACTATTAAAACTGATTCTGGAGTTGTTAGAGAAAGAACAACTGTATGCCAAGCTTTCTAAGTTTGACTTTTGGCTAAGAGAGGTGAAATCTCTCGGTCAGGTGATCAATAGTAAAGGAATCCAAGTCGACCCCGCAAAGATCGAGGCTATCAGGAATTGGTCAACTCCTAGAACCCCCATAGAGATACGTCAGTCCTTAAGACTTTCCACTTATTATAGATAATTATCAAAAATTTCTCAAAGATCACCGGATCTCTAACAAAACTGACCCGAAAAGACATTAAGTATGATTAGGACGAGGATCAGGAGACATCATTTCAGCACAAACTGTGCAGCGCGCCTATTTTGTCCTTACCCGAGAGAAGCGAGAAATTTGTAGATTACTATGACGCTTCATACAATGGGTTGATGTAGAAAGATAAGGTCATAGTTTATGCTTCACGACAACTTAAGGTTCACAAGGTGAATTACACTGGGAGCAGTTTTCTTTGCCCTTAAGACTTGGAGACATTAGTTATACGGTACGAAGTGTACTACACTCACAGACCATAAGAGCCTCCAACACATCTTGAACCAGAAAGGGTCGAATATGAGGTAGTGTCGTTGGATGAAGCAATTAAGTGATTACAACTGTGAGGTTCGTTATCACCGGGGAAAAGCTAATGTGGTTGCAGACGCTCAGATTCGAAAGGAACAAGCTAAGCCGTTAAGAGTACGAGCCCTAGTTATGACCATTCAACCAAACCTTCCTTCCTTAGTTCATGGTGCACAAGTAGAAGTTGTTGAGGAGGAAAATATGAAAAATGAAGCCCTGCACGGAATGGATAAATAGTTTGGGATTAGGGCTAATAGAAATCGATACTTCATGAATAGAATCTGGTTACCCTGTTTTGATGGAGTAAGAAAGCTGGTTATAGATGACGGACACAAATCAATATATTTCGTTCACCCCGGATCTGATAAAATATATCATGGCCTCAAGGAGCTATACTGGTGGCCTAACATGAAGGTTGGCATTTCCACATATGTCAGCAAATTCCTAACATGCTCCAAAGTTAAGACAAAACATCAAAACCATTTGGGTAATAGTCGACCGCCTAACAAAATCCGCGCATTCCTACTAATCAAGGAGAACAACAGGATGAATAAGCTAGTCCAAACGTACCTCAAGAAAGTCGTCTCTGGACACGGAGTGCCTATTTCAATCATTTCAGATACGCATAGCAGATTTACATCTAGATTTTTGGCAATCGTTACAGCAAGCTTTGGGTACAAACTTGGACATGAGTACCACATATCACCCTCAGACAGATGGTCAGAATGAAAGAACGATTCAGACCCTAGAACGTATTTTAAGAGACTGTGTAATGGATTTTGGGAAGTGTTGGGCTACTCATTTGCCTTACTGGAATTATCGTACAACAACAGCTATCACAAAAGTCTCAAGGTTGCTCCATTTGAGGCACTGTACGGACAACGGTGTCGATCACCCCTTTGCTAGGCCAAAGCTAGGGATAGTCAAGTCATTGGCCCAGAAATCATATTTGAGACCACCAAAAATATAGTACAGATACGGAACCGAATAAAAGTTCCCCGCGATCGTCAGAAAAGTTATGTAGACGTAAGGAGAAAATCCTTTGAGTTCCAATTAGGAGAAAGAGCACTGATGAAAGTCTCGCCATGGAAGGGCGTGATATGATTTGAGTTCCAATTAAAAAGAATTGGACTAGTAGCTTATCGTCTAGAGCTACCACTAGAGCTTAGCAGCGTGCACAATACCTTCCGCGTATCGAATCTGAAGAAGTGTTTGCTAGATTAAAAGCTTGTTACCCCCCACCCCCCTTGGAAGAGATCTAGCTAACTGATAAACTTCGCTTCATCAAAGAGCCGGTAGAAATCATGGACCGTAAGGTCGAAGGATTGAAGCACAGTCGTATACCCATCCTGAAGTTCAGATGGAATTCTAGACATGGACCAGAATTCACTTAGTCATGCAACGACCAGTTTAAGCAAAGATACCCTCACCTATTCTTAAGTAACAAGACCCCTGAGGAAACAAGATAAAATTTCGGGACGAAATTCCCTTAACAGGGTAAACTGTAACATTCGACACTAAACCAGGTTAGCAACTATGACCTAATCAGTGGTTATTAACAAATTATAACCTATTCAGTGGTCACTAGCAATTAATCAAGGTGATTAACAAAGTTCATAAGAAATTTCAAGTCAATTAGAAATAATTTCATCGGTGCGATGAATCGGCAAATTAATTAATCCGATGGATTTGTGATACGAAAGATTAATTCAACTAAGTACATAATTAAATTAAGATTAGTAACACTAATCAAGCATTAATACACTTATTTCACATTAATTATGCAAGACTAAAACAATTCATTAAACAAATGCATTTGAAAGTATTTACGAATTTACATAAAAAGGGAAATACAAGAATACATTCTAAATACATTTATACAAAAAAAAATGAAAATACACCATAATTACACCCTTATGGTCGGCCCATAGATGGTCTCATCATAGGGTTTGACTTCTTTTTTATTACGAAACTCCATAACCCATCAAAATCACATCTTTATCACCATTTCCTTTCATCTCACCCAACACTCCACTTAACCTCCATTTGATGATCAAATTTTCCCTATAAATAGAGAAATCCACTTCACTTCATTTCCACATATTCACAACACAAAATCTCTCTTCCTTTCTTCCTATCAAAACCGGCCACAAGGGGTCCAAGAACACCAAACCTTGCAACTTTGTGTTCGTCTAATATTTCAAGCATTTTTGGTGCAACAAAGTTCAAGAACTCAACTTCTACTCATTTTTATTCTCCTAATACATCAAAGTAAGTAAATACTATCTCATTACATCTAATATTTATGTTTATATAAGTCTTGCATAATATATATATAATCACCAACAACAACAAGTTTCATAAAAACTCAAGTTTGTAAACCACTAGTTTTGTTTTAAGTTTGTTTTCTTCAAATGTAGTCCAAAAAACCTTTAAAAAGCTGGAAAATTATATATATATATATATATATATATATATATATATATATATATATATATATATATATATATATATATATATATATATATATAAACTTGACGTTTTAAGTGAGTTTTATTTATAAACTTTTAAAGTTGAGTGATTTAAATCTTAAAAACCCTTATACATACATATTATCATATATATGGGAGTTATTAAGTCCCTCATATCATTTAGGACTCGGTTAAACGCGTCCGGTGTCATCATTCATCAACAACGCAAACCATCGTTTTTACGCTTGATTTTACCATCAACTTACGGTAAGTCTTCATAGCCCCTATTTTCATACGGACATCAAAACTATTTATTTCTTATATGTATTACACATGGGTTTATGTGGATCCATCATCCCTCATATCATGAACCGTTAATTGCATTTATTTGTAAGCGCGAATATATTGTGGATAGATCTATCGGGAGTCATGTCCCCCATTCGGGTTAGTCTTACTAACTAAAAGTGGAATGCATATATATTTAACACATGGTATCCCAGTTAGGGATACTGCACATGGCAAACTCATTTAATTAAGTTTCGGTTGCATGATGATTTATGTAATACATACATGGAATTTATGCTTTATAAATTCAACTCATCTAATAATCTCCATACAATTGGTCTTTTCGCGTAAACCTATGAGCTCACCAACAATTTGTTGACATATTTTAGCATGTATTTTCAGGTGATTAAGACATGCGCATTTGTTCGGAAGCATTCCAAGGCTTCCGTTCATTTTGGAGTCACATCATTTTCAAACTCGGAGATTTATTTGCATCATTCTTGATAATCTAAATTATGGATTTAAATCTCTGTATTTTGCGAACTATTTATATTTCATGTTGGTTTGTAACACCTTCCTTTTTTTAAAGTTAAATCGATGTATTTTCTGAAAATGTCCATATAGTGGTCGTTCGTTAAGATTATGGTTACGCTTCCGCACTCGTCACGCCTCGCCTGCAATCGGGGTAGCAGGGTGTGACAGCATTTGACCACACAAATCCATGTGAATTAACTTCAGGGGTTGTGTAGTGTTTAGTAATGGTTTTGGTTTGTGTGAGGCTATCTTGATTTTACTCTTTTCACAGGCTGCATACAGTCGATCTTTGTCAAACTCCAGATCCGGTAGGTCTCGAACAAGACGATTTGTAGCAAGCTTGGTTGTGTTTTTGAAATTCAGATGTGAGAATCACTTGTGCCATAACCAAGACTGTTGAGATGATGCCTTAGAGAAAAGACAGATCGACTTGTGGACTTTGACTTTGGATAGGTCGATGGTGGACAGATTGGAGCGTCGACTTCCTGCGAGAATTTCTTTTCCCGTTGGAGACCGAATGCTGCATCTTCAGGCTTTGAACGATACCTCGAGTCCTTTATCACAAAGTTGGCCAATACTGAATAGGTTGTGACCAAGACTTTAGACGTAACAAAATTGTGTAATTTTGAGATTATCCCATTCGAGATCCCCAAAACCATGAATTTGAGCAACCCCGTTGTTGCCGAATTTTACAGACCCACCACCAGACATTGTGAAGTTGGAGAGAAGATCTTTTCTTCCAGTCATGTGCCAGGAGCATCCAGAGTCTAGTATCCATACACTGTTTGCCTGAAAGCAAAAGTCCGATCAGTGTGTGTAGCAGTTGAAGACCGGGTCCTGACTGATCTTTCAGAAACCATTCAAGTGAAGTACGGGTCCTAATCCGAGGTAATTAAAAACCATTCCTGCAATAGAGTTAAGTAACCTTTGGTACCCAAACAGTATGATATTTGGGTCCTAAGTGATTAGCATTTATGGTAAGGTTCTTAAGAATTGAACCGCCGTAGATCTTATATGAAGCACACTTAATGTTATTAGCAGGAAGACAAGCCTTAGGAATCTATACAGACTTGTATCTTACAGGTCTATTAGGTTCCTTTTTAACCTTTTGTTTAGGTTTGTCGCGACATTTATGTTTGAGAACAGGAGCATAGTTCAACAATGTAGGCATAGACAAACCAAGTGGTGTTTGGACAACTCAAACAACCGCTTAAACGAATATTTTTTAATATTAATATCATTCGAAACATCACATTTATTCAAAGCAGTACTAGAATTAAAATCAACCGCAGTTTTGTCTTTGGTTACAATGGAAACAAAAGAATTTTAAATAACTATAAGTGCTCCTGCATTCTTTAACTTACAAGTCATCTTTTGTGTTATGCCCTTTGGTTATACTCAGTAGTCTGAAAGAAATGCACACCTTTGTTAGCGTTAGCAGTGTTAGACTCAATAATCGTTTTGTGCGGCTTTTGTTCCGAGGATTCTTCTTGGCCTTTTTACAAGGGCCAATATGGCCAATATGTTTAGTGTCAGGGACGATCATCAGGGCTTTGCCTTTTTATTTCCAAAAGACGTTGCTTTCACAGTTCAGAGTATGAGTCATTGGCTTGAGATTGATTTGTAACCGTGGAATTGTTGATCATAAAAATTTATTGATTTAAACAACTTTGGTTAGAAACAAATTGAGATTCTAGCTCCTTAATGGTGGCTAGAATCTGATCTCGTTCCTTGTCAAATGATTTAACATCGAGTTTGAAATTCTGTTCTCGAATAGAAAACAGTCATCTTGCCACATTAAAATCACTTTCTTTTCATAAAAATTTGTTTCTGCCAGTATCAAGCAATGCTTTGGTTTCTTTTAAAGCTAACTCAAGGGCATGGAATTTATCATTTTGTTTCGAGGTGTTAGCTAAAGAGGAGTTAAGTCAAGCAATTTCGGCTTCTAGATCTGATATTTTCTTTAAAAAGTCTATCCTTTGTTGCTCAAAAGATCGTGATGTAGCTTCCAATACGTGTTCTAAATCAGAAGCCCGTTGTTCTATAATAGAGTATGGTATGTATTCACGAGGTTTTGGCAAGGTCGGATCAGGTGTAATTTCCTTTGGTTCAACGAATTCCTCTTCTCTAAAAGATTTTTCTAATTTTCGTTGAAGAGAGTCGTGATTTAACCAATCATAAACAAATTTAATTTGTTTTATATCAGATCGTGCTCGTTTTTCTTCTTCTTCGGCTAACACTTCTGGCCAAGTCTTTTTATAGGGCATTACAAATCCCCGACCCATGGTACCAACATGATATAATGGACTTTTCTTTATGTTGATCATTTCTTCCATGACTCTAGGACCAGTGAACCTTAAACCATCTCTATATTTTTATTCTCTAGGTTTATACATGCTTATGGTTTGATCAGTTTGGCCTCGTTTATAAAATCTATCTTCCATGTCTTTGAGTATTCCTCTTAATTTCGTTCTGTCAGTTAGGACAAACTCATTTTTTATAATGCAGTCAGATTTATCCACCTTAAGTGTTTGATGATTGTATTCTAGTTCAGACATTTTGGCAGACACATCCATTTTCTCGTTATTAGCCTTAGACACTTCTGCTTGTAACACTGAAATGTTAGATTTCAAACCAGACTATTCATTTTGAGCATTTCTAAGGGCATTTTGAAAAACATTAAACTTTTTGGCCTCTTTTCTTAACACTTTTAATTATGTAAGAAATTCTTCTGGAAGAACACTTACCACTATATTAGTTGTGGAAGAATCCTTGCTTGTACCAGCATCCTGAGCCATCAGAGAGACTTCAGATGCTTCAGTTGTAGCTTCTGCTGGTTGAACATCGGCAATGAATTCTCATTCTTTGCTTAGCGAGATTATACTTCATCTTGTATTAATTCTCATTCTTCTACTTCAGAAGACGACATTCGTGAGCAAAGTGGCCCGACTTCCACAGTTGAAGCATCCTTTCTCTTTGTCATCTGTCTTGCGTTCTTCTACCTGTGGTTTCTCAGCTATCTCCTTCTTTTCATCATACTTCTTACTCTTAGCTTCTCTTTGAAGTTTGTTTGACGTCTTAGGAAACTTCTTACGAAAGGCAGTTATGAGCAACACAATTTGTCTTTGAAGTTCAGTTGCCTAGGGATCAGTGTTAGCTTCATCGGTATCGGACTCATAGGACTCAGAATGAAGTTTAAGGAGTTTAGTAGCTTTTGAAGACTTAAGTCCTTTATCAATGAATAGAGCTAGAGAGTCAGATATGGTGGGTTCATCTACCTTTTTGGTTTCAGACTTACCAGACACTTCTGATTGATAGACAACTAGGCTATCAAACAGATCGTGAATGCTGATGTCATTTATTTCTCGGATCAACCAGACGAATTGATTCCATTCGGGTTTTAACGAGTTTACAAACTTCGGATTCAGCTCAACTTTAGTTCTTAACTCATTTCTTTCGGAGTTCGTTCCTCAGTGTGCAGTAACGATGATATGTGTTTTCCAGAAGCTCACCATCTTTGGCAGAGAACATATCATAGTTGTTGAGAGCATTTGCTTCTCGCTGTTTAGCGTTTCGATCATTTCCTTGCATCTGTCTCTAAATCTCTTCCTACATCTCTCAAGCAGTATTAAAACTATCTACGTTGATATATATTTCATCCAAAATAGCCTGGATGATGAATGAACGTGCTATTCTATCAGCCTTCTTTTAGTTCAGTTGAGCAGGTGTGAGAACAACTTTATCTTTGGCAGCCATTCCGGGGTCAACATCAGGTGGAAGATCTTGATTGAATTTTGTTGGACCGTTATCGATCGAATCCAGAATGTCGTCTGCTAAGTCATTACGTTCGAGGAAGTCGAGGTATCGGGATTTCCACAAAGTGTGCCGTTCCCGGTAAAAGGTTGAAGGCCTAACGTCTGATCCCATAGCTAATGTATCTCGATTCATGTTGAAAGATTCTTTTGATCGAGGTTGGCAAGTGCTTATTAATTAAGAACACACAGCAGTAAAGTGAGACTTAAGAATTTTCTTTGTGTGAAAAATGATTCAACTATCGGACAAAGCTATAACCGATAGTTGTGACTTTCGAGAATTACTTAGAAATTATTTGAAGTTTGGATCACTATGGTATCCGAGAGTTGTAACTCTCAGATGAAACTAAAAGTCTAAAGGACTTAGAAAATTTGAAGTGCTGTTTGTGTGTGCCTTGAGATCCGAGAGTTGTAACTCTCAGATGTCCCTAAGGAGACTTAGACAAAAATTAAGTGACAATGATCAATCAGTACGATCCGAGAGTTGTAACTCTCGGATAAAGCATGAATAGTGTTGACACTTAGAAAAATTTGCAAGGCTGGAAATGTGGATAGTTATATCCGAGAGTTGTAACTCTCGGGTAAGACTAAGAAATATGAATCAGTTCAAAATTTCGAGAATTTAACACGAATTATGCATAAATCTGAATGATTTTTAAGATCAAATATACTTTCTTTCATGAATTTGTGAATAAACAGTATGATGTTCACCCGAATGAATATAGTATCAAACGAGATTTAACCACAAACACTTTAGAATTTTTTATTTTAAATATCAAACAGAGATGTTCTTCGAAGAACACGAAGAATAATCAAGAACTTGAACAATATTTTAGGAAAAAAAATTCAAATATTCTAGGCATATGATCGAAACTTAGAAAAATAAACACTTTAAAACCAACCTTATGGCTCTGATACCAATTGTAATTCCCAGATTATATAAAGCATTCAATAATTATCATATATTTATCAAGAACATCAAGAAAATTATGAATATCAATATGAATGTGATGAACAAGTAATACCTTAAGAAGAATGAATGCAAAGATGAATATAAACCGAAATTCTGATAAATGCTTCATACGATTACACTTCAAAAAGATTGAATGTAAAACTCTAAATCAAACTATTTATAAGCAAATGCTTGACATGGATCTGAATACAAAACCAAGTAACTCATGGGTTGACCTTTTAGGACTTTAACCCATTTACACATAACTTTGGATCCTTACATTTTAAGCACAAAACTAAGTATTATTTAATACAAATTGAATCCTGAAACTACCACAACTTATAGACCTAACATGAAAGATGAACATTAGATGCATCAACATCAAATCGTCCTTTTTTAATTTGTTTTGATTTTGTAATTTTGGAAGAGTATCAATTAATTTTATTTAGCATTTATTGTTTACCTAATTGATTGAATATTCATTTAATATAAAATTGATTTAATTTGACTATATATATTATTTTCCCCAAAATACCCCTATGTATACCAACCAATGATCATTTAATCTAAGGGTTGTGGTTGGTTCTTATTTGGTTCTCGATGCATATGGTTCCCCATAAAACCTGACCATATATATATATATATATATATATATATATATATATATATATATATATATATGTGTGTGTGTGTGTGTGTGTGTGTGTTTGTGTGTGTGTTAATTGCATAGATGGTCCTTTAACTAACCCCAAATTGTAATTTTGGTCCTTTTTTAAAAAATGTTGTCATGTCAGTGTTCTAACTACCAAAAAGTTGCAAGAACGGT
Organism: Centrapalus pauciflorus; assembly: GCA_020465985.1. Lineage (NCBI taxonomy): Eukaryota > Viridiplantae > Streptophyta > Magnoliopsida > Asterales > Asteraceae > Centrapalus > Centrapalus pauciflorus. Next base: position 140,018 of record JAANYP010003363.1, on the reverse strand, counting down.
CCTTTCTAACAGAATTCGTTAGATGTCTTTGTTAAGTCAATGGCATTTTAGCCTTTTTAAGGATAAATGACCTTTTTCGCAACTTATTATTATTATTATTATTATTATTATTATTGTTGTTGTTGTTGTTGTTGTTGTTGTTGTTGTTGTTGTTGTTGTTGTTGTTGTTGTTGTTGTCGTTGTTAGTGCGCCCTGTGTGACGATGGTAGTCTAAGTGTGGATAGTCTTTTGTAATAGTTCAGGCTTTGTAATTACAAGTTAATACATATGTTTGATATTGGTTATATATGTTTAATCTTGTTTGTGATTGATGTTTACTTATGTTCAAAGATAAGTTCAAAGATAAGTTCAAAGATAAGTTCAAAAATAAGTTCAAGAATAAGTTCAAGAACAAGTTCAAAGACAAGTTCAAGAAATAAGTTCAAAGGCTAGGGTTTGAACTTAGTAGGAGCTAAGTTCGAACATGTAGTGGACAAGTTTGTGGGCTTGGGCCTATACGAACTTGTCTGAGCTAAGTTCGAATCTAAGCTCTATAATTAAGAGCTAATCTGATTTCATTAGCGACTTTTGCAGAGATTAGTATCCAGAGCTCGTATAGTGCACTACAAACTTGAGAAGATTCCAGAGAGTCGTTTCGGAGAGATACACGTGTCAGGTCGTTCGTTGTGACGGCTATCATTGTGTTAGTCTCTGGTTTCCATGTGTGTGATCGATCCGTTAAACCCCTAACGAGGATTCCGCACTCGTTGGAAGGTGTCGCGTCAAGATCAGATCCGTAGGTAGGTGACCTTACAAGTGGTATCAGAGCCCAAAAAGAGTGTTCATCGTGTTCATCTAAACATTCTTGGTTTCTTGACGTTTTTACAGGAAAAATCACCGTTTTCATAGTTTTTCTGAGTTCTACAAGCAAGGTAACGGGGAAATATTCACATTAGTTCAAGTTTTTCAGTCGAAGTTAGTGTTTTTAGCCATAAAAACACTTATATAATCTGAAATCTTGAAAAAAATTGAATTTTTGGCCGTTTCTCGAACTTGCGGCGCTCGAACTTAAGAGGGTATTAGGGTTCATTCGAACTTGTCAGAATACGCTCCTCACGAACTTAGTTTAGGGCTTCATTCGAATTTAGCTGAGGTTCGAACTTGTCAGAATCGAATTTGTCAGATTCGAAGATGTCAGAAACGAACTTGCCAGATTCGAACTTGTTAGAAATTTAGGGTTTCTTCGAACTTGTCAGGGTTTCGAATTTGTCAGAAATTTCAAGGGTTTTTCTCGAACTTGCAGTCATTCGAACCTGTTGAGTTCGAACTTAAAGAATTCGAATTTAATGTTTCAAACGAATTTAAAGTTAAACTAATTCGAACTTACCTAAGTTTGAATGGTTTATTCTAAATTAATATTTGAATTAAATTGGTTAAGTTCGAAAACAAAAAGTTTAGAAAGAATGTCGAGTTTGCAAAAATTTTATAGAAATGGACCATGAGGTCGGCAAAGCAAATTCTCCGCCAAAGCTGATGAAGTTGGAGGATTACTATTGGTGGAAGGATAGGTTTACTGATTTTGCTCGATTCAACGACATGCGTATGTGGATATGCATCGATGAGGGATATATTCCTCCTACGCAAGAGCTAGAGGGCAACCAAAGAGTCTTAACTTATCAGAATATGAAAGATGATGACAAGAAACTTTATGAGACCGAAAACCGAGCTTTCTCTGTCAAGATGAAAATCACCACCTAAGATTAACTGGTTTGAATTAATCAGAGTAGAAACCAATAATCTTGTATTGAATCAAAGTCCAATTAAGAAGTTTGCAGAATAACACTTAATTGTTTTTAAGAAAAGCTTTCAAAACAAATAACACACAAACATAATCAATAATCAAAAGATCACTTGTATTGCCAAACTCAATGATTACAATCACCTCTAATCTGTTTGATTAGACGAAGAACACATATTGTTCTTAGGGTTTTACAACCTTAGAGGCTCATGAAAACTTAATTAGAAGAGCAATTACAACTGAATAAACTTGTACGTGCAGACTTACAATAGAAAAACCTATTCTATGTATATATACTGCTTTCTGATTTGTTTCCTTGAATAACTCTGATTTCTCTGATAGTAGATATGCTTGAATCTTCGAATATATCTTTTCTTGAATATCATCACTTTCTGTTTATTGAGCTGTTGAGCAGCTTGAAGTCTATCTGTTGAGCAGCTTGAGTTTGAACACTGGCAGCTTGAACTTTTGAACTAGCAGCTCGAACTTCTTCAACTAACAGCTTGAACTTTGAAATTACACAGAAAATCTATTAACAGTTTGAGAAATCTAACTAACAGCTTGACATACTAAGAATATTTCCCAACAATCTCCCCCTAACTTAAATTCTTTACACAAGACTTTAAGTTTCTATACAAATCAGGAAATAAAACAAAGTAAAACTGTTATCTACAAACTAAGGCATCCAAAAACTTACAATTGAGAAAGTTTCTGCTTAACTGCCTTCAAAATTCTCTTTTCATGTCTTCTCTATCACAGTATATCTTCACTGAGCTCAGTTGTACCAACCATGCCCTTGGAAGATCAAAGAATTCAAAATTGAAGAACATGTTGGATCCATTTGCAAATCTGAGTCTGTATGTCTTTGATTTCACATACAGTTCAACATTGGCAATCTTCATCTCCTTGGCATCTTCTATATCTTTCCTGATGGACTCTGGATCAAAAATGCTCTTTAAAGACTTTATAGCCTGCTTGACCTGGGGAAGTGAAGACCTAACTTGACTCACAGATCCAATACGATGTATCCTAGTAAGCTCATCCCGGGTCATCCCATGAACTAGATGCATTATACTCTTATATTCTTCCTCAGGACCAGATTCTCTTCTGACTACAAAATGATATTTTAAGTCAATGTCATCCATTGACTTAGCATACCAGTATGTAATAGGAGGTTTTGAGAAGTCATGCTGGTCGAGGGTATTTTCAATCTCCATCACCTTCTGAAGCTGATGCTCTAATAACACCTTTTTCACCTGATCAAGCTTTGCCTGTGAAATTGCTTCTGATTGAGGATTAGTGGCAGCAGCTTGAACATAACAGAAGGAGCAAGTTCACTAGCACCAGCTTGATTATCACTTACACCAGCTAAAACTGGTTCTTTTTGGCATTGGACTTGATGGGAGACTTTGGCAATCTTTCGTTTTTCCATTTCTTTATCATGAAGTTCCTGCAGCCTTTCTGTGCTCCATGACTGAGACAACTTCTTTGAAATCCCAACTGAATAGGCAAAATTGATCAAAAACCTTCTGTGCTCTGCCTTTGAATGCCCTGTTGGCATTTTCCTTTTCTTCTCATTCTGTTTGACCACAAACTCTCTTAGGTAATCACCTAAGGTTTCATCATCTTTCATTGGGGCATGGGTTTGCTGGTCCAGAAGTTCATCCTGTTCTTCTGCTATCTAAGCTAGGGATCTCCTGATTCTCCCCCTTTTTGGATGCATTGGTTTGGTCAGGAGGACCTACAACCTTTTCCATTAGGGTTCGAATCATCTTCTCAAGTTGAATGATTTTATTTCCACAGAGGGTGAACCCTTTATGAAAGTAATCTATTCTCTGATTCTGAGCTGTTACTGTCTGTTGAAGTGCTCTGATTTGTGCCTCCTGTGCAGCAATAATGGACTGATAATATTCCAATACTGCAACAACAGGTTTCAGCTGAGGATCCGTTAAAATCATATGTTGCAGACTAGCCTCAAGATCAGCAAAGGAGTGTGGTGCTTGTGATCTATCACTGGCAGGAATTCCAGAAGTAGAAACCTCTAGGCCCCTCTGTTCTTGGTTCTGGGGACTTCCAAAAGGTGCTTGTACACCCTCTGTTGCCATGGGTGTGGTCTTAATGATGTTGACACTGTCCTGTGCCGCTTGTGCAGAGACAGCAGTAGTGTCAGCCACAGAACCCATATGGACATCCTCTGTTGGGATGTCCACCTCCAAAGTGAGGATGGGAGTGTCCTTAGTGGGTGCCCTTTGGATATTCTGTGCAGAAGTGTCCTCCTGCACAGGGATATTTGGCTCTTGTATTTGGGCTGAGGAGGAAGGAGCTCCTGAAACCCTTTTTCTTTTGTATAGTAGGAGTGGGGATGTGGGTTTGACAAAAGGTTCAGATGCATTATTTGTATCATGAGGTGTGGGTTGTGGTCCTGGGGGTGAAGCAGTGATGTTAGGCTGAGCCTGCTCAGGACCCTCTCCTTTGTTTAGTGGATTGATGCCCAACATTGCAGAGGGCAATGGGACATCAACACTCAAAAAATTGGCACTGGTTTTTAAAAGACGTTTTATTGTTGGTAAAGAGTGCCTATGGGAAACATGAATCCTTTTATGTACATTGAAATTACTGCAAGTTCTTGCAATAATTTCAGCCAAAAATCTAGGATACATAAAAATTTCCCATGCTTTAGGGCATGATGCCTTAACATACCCTGAAAAATCATATTAGAAAAATTAAACTGTTGGCCTGTAGATAAACACACTAAGGCAGTGACGATGTTTGAAGAAAATTCTGACCAACCAGTTCTTTTAGGGCTTATGCATTGCTGGATAATATGTACAAGATATTTCCACTTAGGGGCAAATTGAGTTTTAAAGAAAGTATACGAATCAGTAGGGCCCCTATACCCTATACCAAAAAGGCCTTCATGTAAGGCAGCAAGAGATAGATCGGTTATACCTGTGGCATCTTGAAGATGCAAGTGTTGGCGTATGAGATCCTCAGTGATGGTAACAGTGGTTCCATCGATCTTGGATGTCAAAGAAGTGACTCCATTAATGGTTTGAACAGAGGCATGTTTCCAAAATTGCTCTATATGAGATATGTAGATTGTGGGGTTTATGGTGAGAGCACGATGGATATGGGAACTTCGAAGGAAGTCCATCATGTCGTGGAATGGTTGAAGGTCAGAGTGTTTGAGAGAATATGGAAGACAGTTGTGTTCTTTGACGAACTCCATTGTCTATCAATTGGTGATTTAGGGTTTCAGAGAAGTGTGTGTAAATCGCTCAGAGAGAAAAGAAAGATTGTGGAAGATATTTTGCAACTGGTAGTTACAATTGAACGAAACTGGGACCTTTAAAGGTTTGGGGGTTTCGAAAATATCTAATCCCGCGCACACACTTAAGAAATTACCAAATTACCCTGCACACTTTGACAGATCAAGTGAAACAACTAGCAGTCCGAGAAAATGAACTAGCAGCTTGAGAAAAGACTCAAGCTGTTAGTTGAAAAGTAAGCATATTCGATTGAAACAGTGTCTCCCCCTTAAACAAGCATATGAAATAAACTTATTTTTCATAAAATAAGAGGGAATGATGAAAAACAAATTAGTCCATATTAACCATGCCAATATTTGATACGAGGAAGGTGAATCTTCCTACATCAAATGGTTTTGTAAATAGATCAGCTAACTGATCATCAGTATGAATTTTGGTAACTCGGATTAATTTCTTCTCATTACAGTCCCTTATAAAATGAAATCTGATGTCTATATGCTTGGTTTTGAAAAATTTCACTGGATTTTGTACAACGCTTATTGCACTTGAGTTGTCAATGTAAATAGGAGTGGATAGGAAATTCATACCATAGTCTCTCAGTTGATTCTGAATCTACATCACTTGGGAGCAGCAGCTTGCAGCTGCTATATATTCTGCTTCTGTGGATGAGGTGGAGACAGTTGTTTGGTTTTTGCACTGCTAAGAGACCAATCTTGCTCCTAGATATTGACATCCACTAGTTGTGGACTTTCTGTCAATGTTGCATCCTCCATAATCACTGTCAGAATAGACTGTTAGTTCAAGAGGAGAGTCTTTAGGATACCAGAGGCCCAAATGTGGTTAGCCTTTGAGATATCTAAAGATTCTCTTAACAGCAAACAGGTGTGAGTCCTTTTGAGCACATTGAAACCTGGCACAAACACAGACAACAAACATTACATAAGTGAACCTATCAAGGATCTGTATAGATGAATGTCCACATCTACTCCATCTTTGTCTGCATCAAGCTGCTTGTGAGTGTCCATTGGAGTACTAGCAACTTGGGTATCTTTGTAACCAAACTTTTCCAGTATGTCTTTAACATACTTTGATTGACTTATAAAAAGTCCAGTAGGCTTCTGCTTGACCTGCAATCCTAGAAAGAAGGTGAGTTCCCCCATTGAACTCATTTGAAACTTTTTGTGCATCAATGCCTCAAACTCTTTGCACAGACTGTCATTGGTAGACCCAAAGATAATATCATCAACATAAATCTGAACAAGCAGAATCTCAGATTTGATGGACTTTGTGAATAATGTTTTGTCCAGAGTACCTCTCTTGAATCCATTCTGTAGAAGGTATGATGACAGAGTGTCATACCATGCTCTAGGGGCTTGGTGGAGTCCATAGAGGGCTTTGTCTAATTTGTAGACTCTGTCTGGATACTTGTAGTCCTCAAATCCAGGAGGTTGACACACATAGACCTCTTCTTCAATTGTTCCATACAGGAAAGCAGACTTCACATCCATTTGACACACTTTAAACCCTTTGAAGCTTGCATAGGCTAGGAATAGTCTGATGGCTTCAATTCTTGCCACTGGAGCAAAGACATTGATAAGGAAATATCAGTCTTAAATTTATAAACTCTAATCTGACCAAATCGACCGATAAACTGTCGGGCAAGTGTACCCGATCGTATAGCAATAAACTGGTAAGACCAGGAACGTCTCCACAGGGAACGGAAAATGCAATTTATACCAACTAAAATTATTCTAGCAAAAATAAAATGGATAAAATGCAAACGAGTAAAAAGGGGTTTTGTTTTTAGATTTTTAGATACCGTTGACACGGCAAAGTAAAAAAAATTGCTAAACTTAAAATGACGATTAAAAGTAAATAACTAAAAATTTAAACAAGTATGAAATAATTAACGAAGAGAATAGAATCAAATAACTAAAAGGTATTCATCATTGAATCACTCCCCCTAGATTTGGTTCGTTTACGAGTGCAATTGATTGAAAGAGTTTCTAAGAAATTTCGAGCTAACATAGACCATCAACCCTATTAATCCGATTATAACCTAATCTATTCAAAACACGCTAACTCTCGTTATTGGTGAATCGAACTCAAACTTTTATCTGGGTTATTAAAGAAGCAGTTTCAACTATCATAATTTCAGAATAATTGATTACCCTAACCGCATGCAACCGTCATAATTTCAGAACAAGCAAACGATAAGATAAAACTAATTACACGTGCAAGCCATAATTTCAGAACATGACACAATGTAATAGTAAACTACTCAATAATTATTCAAATAATTAATTCAAGGTTCACGACTATGCATAAACAAAACTCAATCAATAATAAAAACTAAACCTAAATCTAGAGTTCGTTCATCAATGATAAATACAATAAACTTAACCCATTACGAAACTAACAAGCAAATTAAAGAAAAGAACAAAAATCGAAATCATCTTACTTACAAAAAAACTTAAAACTCCTTGCTTGTAGAAATATTCTAATTCCACTAGCACATGAAAATTTTGAATAGTGAAAGAAACTTAATATTTGTTTCTGCTGCGCCGTCCAACATCAAGCAAAAGAAACCAAAATTAATTTCAGAATGTTTTTCCTCTCTCTCTCTTGTTCTCGCCGCCACCCAAAAAAAAGAAACCCAAAAAAATATATCCCCAAACCTCCTCCTCCGGCTCCTTTTAAAAACAAAAAATAAAAATAAAATAATCATAATAATAATCCAACCGAAACCCTAAAATATAAAATGGACTTTGGCCCGTTGGGTATTGGGTTTGGAGAAGCTCAAATCTCAAACTTTCTTTGGACCTGCTTGCATGCTCTCATATTTTTTCACTTTAAGCCCACATAATCATCTTATTTTCTTGTATTGTACCCAATTAAACCTGCAAATAAAAAATGACAAGAAAATGAACTTTTAGCATCAAACCTTATAAGTTTAAACGCATAAAAAGAATGATATTGTTGAATAATTATATGAATAAATGAGACAATATCAAAACTTCCCACACTTAAACTTTGCTTGTCCCCAAACAAATCATCTCAAAAGAAACAATTTAAACAAGCAAACACAATTCAGATGCATATGAAGCTCAAACAGTTAAAAGGGATGCCTGCAAAAATAACTCAACTTCAACAAACACAGGGTAACTTAAATTCATGCACATGCTTGTGTACCGATCCTCTCTAACTTTTCACTGACTCCAACAGAATTCAAAAATCACTTGACTAAACTCAACTGACCTACAAATCGCTCATCCTTGCATGCTTTATTAATCTTTTCCCTTCAAACTTTTCTGACTCAAGGCTTATTGATGATTTCTTTTCTTTTTTTTTTCTTTTTGGATTCAAGAAACCTATGACTTTCGATGGATCCCATGTAACGAACTTTCTACTTGACCGATCCCAAACCAGATGGTTTTAGGTGATCAGGTGTAGAACACCCCTCGAAGTCTACTCGTTCGAGAACCAAAGGCCACTTTTAGTTACTTAATCACTTTTTTTTTTTTGAAAATCAATCTCAACCTCTTTTGTCAGAATGCAGCTGTTTGTAATTTAAGATGGTATCTCAGGATACCGACTCGTTGACAATAATCCCAGGGATTAACATAACATGCAAGACTTTTTGCAATTTCCAGGCCATTAGAGCTCATAGTGATCAAGAAAATAGTTAAAAGCCAGCAAAAAGCCACAAACACTGCAACATGAAAGCTAAGCTAACCGATGATGTTAAAGACAAGCGCTTTTCACAGACACACTCTCACTTACTTAACCATCACTATGCGAATGAAGTGTATGAACTTGCTAACATAAAAGAAATTTAAGTGCATAGAGATGGTATACTAACAGGACAAACAATGGTTAAAGTATTTAACTCCCTTCCCACACTTAAAATTTTGCATTGTCCCCAATGCAATCACAGATAGAGCACATATATATATATATGGAAAGAACAGGGAGAATAAATGAACAATACTCCCTTGGGGTTAGCAGTAATAATGTGAGACAGTGGCGGCAGATGTCCAATCAGAGCAGCAAGCATTAATAACTGAAAAAGCACACATGACAAAGAAAAGCATAAAACCTGTAAAAAGAGAAGCAACACACATTAGACTAAACACACGAATAAAATAAAATAAAAATAAGATAATGCAATACAAAAATAACTAAAATAAAACTTAAAGAACCAGATATTCGGGCTGCCTCCCGAGAGCGCCTTGTTTATTTTCGAGTCCTGAGCTCCACTCGCCCCTAAAATTAATTATTTGGGGAAGGTGTCCATGACCTCCTCTTGTTCGGGTCCTTCTGCCTCATTGTATAACTTCAAACGATGACCGTTAATGCGAAAAGAGCCACTGTCAGACTGGAGATCAACGAAACCAGATTGGGAAGCTTTAATGACTGTATAAGGACCAGTCCAGCGCGATTTCAGCTTACCTGGAGTGAGTTTCAGACGGGATTTGAATAATAGAACTTTGTCCCCTGGTCTGACCTCCTTGACAGTCTTCAGACGACTTTCATGTATCACCTTCGATCTCTCCTTATATAATCGCGAGTTATCATAGGCTTGGAGCCTCAACTCGTCTAACTCGTTCAATTGGAGAAACCGGTGTTTTCCTGCCTCATGATAATCGAGATTTGCATTTTTCAAGGCCCAGAATGCCTTGTGCTCGATTTCAAGAGGGAGATGGCATGCTTTGCCGTAAACCATTCGAAACGGTGTCGTGCCGGTAGGAGTTTTGTAGGCAGTACGGAATGCCCACAACGCATCTTCAAGCTTGTCGGACCACAATTTGGGGTTGTAGCCAATAGTGCGCTCGAGAATACGTTTAAGTCCTCTATTTGTGTTCTCGACTTGTCCACTCGTTTGCGGGTGATATGGCGTCGAGAATCTGTGATTCACTCCATAGCGTTTTAGGACTTTCTCCAACTGCTGATTACAGAAATGTGATCCGCGATCACTAATCAGCGCCTTAGGACAACCGAATCGAGAGAATAGGCTTTTAAGGAAATTCACTACTACTCGGGCATCATGGGTTGGGAGGGCTTTTGCCTCAGCCCATTTCGAAAGATAATCTATAGCCACAAGTATGTATTTGTTGTTACGGGATGTTGGGAAAGGACCCATGAAGTCGATGCCCCATACATCAAAGATCTCGCAAATTTGAATTCCTTGTTGGGACATCTCATCCCTTTTCGATATATTGCCTGCACGCTGACAAGCATCACATGTCTTGACCATGGAATGAGCATCTTTGAAGAGAGTGGGCCAATAGAAACCACAGTCTAAGACCTTTTTTGCAGTGTAGTTTGGCCCAAAGTGTCCTCCGGTCGGTCCTTGGTGACATTCATTCAAAATTTGTCTGGCATCAGTACCAGACACGCAACGGCGCATAACATAGTCGGCACCTAAACGGAAGAGATAGGGTGGATACCAATGATAGAACTTAGAATCACTCAAAAGCTTTCGCTTCTGCTGGTATGTCAACCCTTTTTCTATGATACCTGCTGCAAGGTAGTTTGCTATGCTGGCAAACCAAGGGTCATCGTCCTCACGGGACTCGATCATCTGTAAGAATTCATCAGGGAATGTGTCCTGGATGGTGGACTCCTTAAGCTCCTCGAGATTTGGGTTCTCGAGTCGAGAGAGATGATCAGCAGCTAGGTTTTCTGCCCCCTTTTTGTCCCGGATCTCAATGTCGAATTCCTGTAAGAGTAGGATCCAACGAATTAGTCTCGGCTTTGCATCTTGCTTGGCGAACAAATATTTGAGGGCAGAATGGTCAGTATAGACTATGGTCTTTGAAAGCACCAAGTACTAACAAAATTTATCGAATGCAAAAACTACCGCTTGGAGCTCTTTCTCGGTGGTAGTGTAATGTCCCTGGGCCACGGTCAGAGTGCGACTCGCATAGTAAATGGGCTGAAAATGATTATTCTTTCTTTGGCCCAGGACATCTCCAAGCGCGTAATCGCTAGCATCACACATGAGCTCGAATGGCGAGGACCAATCTGGTGGTATCATGATTGGCGCATGTGTCAGATGATGCTTCAGAAGATCATGTGCCTTCATACACTCGGATGAGAATACGAATGGCACGTCTTTCTCGAGAAGTTGGGTGAGAGGCTGGGCGATCTGTGAAAAATCTTTGATAAAGCGCCTATAGAACCCGGCATGACCCAAAAAACTACGAACCGCTTTGACATTCGTGGGTGGAGGGAGTTTGGAAATTACGTCAACTTTCGATTTATCGACCTCCATTCCCACACTTGAGATTTTATGGCCGAGAACTATGCCTTCTCGAACCATAAAGTGGCATTTTTCCCAATTCAACACAAGGTGAGACTCCTCGCATCTAGTCAGGATACGCTCAAGGTTCAAGAGACATGAATCGAAGGAATTGCCGAATACTTAAAAGTCGTCCATGAAAACGTCCATGCAATCCTCGATCATGTCATGGAAGATGGCTGTCATACAACGCTGGAAAGTGGCAGGAGCGTTGCAGAGACCAAAAGGCATCCGCCTGTAAGCAAAAGTCCCGAAAGGACAGGTGAAGGTGGTCTTCTCCTGATCCTTTGGGTCGATAGGAATCTGAAAGTAGCCAGAGAAACCATCAAGGAAGCAGTAAACTCGTTCCCTGCTAGTCTCTCTAACATCTGGTCAATGAAGGGAAGAGGAAAGTGGTCCTTTCGGGTAGCATCATTAAGTTTCCGATAATCTATGCATACCCTCCATCCACTGACCACGCGAGTAGGGACGAGTTCGTCTTTCTCGTTTCGAACAACAGTGGTGCCTCCCTTTTTACGAACCACCTAAACAGGGCTGACCCATGGGCTGTCAGAAATAGGGTATATAATCCCAGCATCGACGAGTTTGATGACCTCCTTCTTGACCACTTCGGTCATATTAGGGTTCAGCCGTCTCTGTCTCTGCACACATGACTTATAGTTATCCTCCATGAGAATCTTGTGCGTGCAGTAGGAAGGAACGATCCCTGGAATGTCAGCAGTCTTCCAGGCGATTGCCCGCTTATGGGCTTTGAGAAGATGAATCAATCTGCCTTTCTCATCAGGGGAGAGAGCAGATGAAATGATGACAGGGAGAGAATATTCTCCTTGTAAGAATGCATACTCAAGATGATCGGGAAGAGGTTTAAGCTCAAGAGTAGGTGGCTCTACAAGAGATGTCTTAATACGGATCTTCTCGTTAACTGCGAGTGGCTCGACTTCTCCGTCGGTCTCTTGGGCGTCAACAGCGTCTGCACATAGGAGATCTTCGAGATTTCGCATTACCACATCAGGATCAATCGTGCACGCCTCATTACTTATCAAGGTCAGAAGCTGATCCAGCTCAGAATCCAGACAATCGTCTATAACATCAATAGAGAAACATGAATCATCGACCGTGTGTGCGTGTGTCATTGCCTTATCGATGGAGAATGTGACTCTGTCATCAGCAATACCTAGATTGAGTTGTCTCTTAGATACGTGAACTATGGCATCAGAAGTGTTAAGGAATGGTCGTCCTAGAATGAGTGGAATTTGGCTGTCTTCTTTCATTTCTAGGATGACAAAATCAGCAGGAAAGACAAACCTATCTACCTTAACTGGGACATTCTCCGCTATGCCTAAAGGATATTTAAAGCTACGGTCTGCAAGCTGAAGGCACATCCTGGTCTGCTTAAGTTCGCCTAGGTCTAGCTTAGAGTATAAGGTGAGTGGCATGAGATTAATGCTAGCACCTAGATCAGCTAATGCATTACATACAGTATCAGAACCAAGAAAGCAAGGGATAATGAAACTCCCTGGATCTCCAAGCTTAGGAGGCATGTCCTTCGTCTGTAGAATGGCTGAACACTACTCACCGAGTGGCAATGTGGTTGCGTCCTCCAACTACTTCCTATTCGACACTAGATCCTTCAGGAACTTCCCATAGTTAGGCATACATGCAATGACATCAACAAGAGGCAAGTTAATCCTAATTTGCTTCAATAAGTCAACAAACTTACCATGCTGCTCTTGGATGCGCTCTCTCCGTAGACGATTAGGATAAGGAATTTTTGGCTGGTAATCCTTGAGAGGCGCTTGCTTTGGCTTTGATGGCTTAGCGACCGGTGGTAGCGTCTCCTTTTCCACTGAATCAGCTGTAGGTGTTTCCGTTTGGCTAGGTTTCTCCGTGTTATCCTCGTCATCTGAAGTCCAATCCTGCACAATAACAGAGTTGTCAGAATGTGAGGTATCCATAACTCCGACTACCTTACCTGAGCGAGTGGTAATCGCATTAACATGCTCATTGTGATTCTGATTCACATTGGGGTTCTTTGGGGTATTGCTTGGTAGTGACCCACTTTGACGTCTTGATACGACCTCAGCTAATCTACCTAAGTCGCGCTCAATATTCTGGATCGATGCTTGCTGATTCCTTTGAACTTGTTCGTTATTAGCTTGATTCTGTTGCACAGTTAGCATGAAACTCTTCAATATATCTTCTATGTTGCTGCCTGTTCCAGCTGCTGGCTGAGTGATCTGTACCGGAGGCTGAGGATTCGGGTTGGTGTTTCTCTGGTCAAACCGATAGAACCCCAGTGGGTTCTGTCTTTGGAAATTTCCTCGGTTGTTTCCCTGGTAATTTGAATTATTCCCCTGGTAGTTATTTCCCGGCCTCTGGTTCATGAAGTTAACGCTCTGTGTCTGGATCATCGGCCGATCCTCGCAGTCTTTCGTCAGGTGAGATCCTCCACAAGTTTCACACCCTACCTGCATAGTGTGAATACTTTGGATCAGCTTATCAACTTTACGCTCCAATGAGTTTTGACTGTTAGCAAGCGATGCTACAGTATCACTACCCCCGTCATCCTCTATTGCAGCTATCGTCTTTCTGCCCGATTTCTTCTCGACACTCCGTCCCTGCTTAACTAAAGATATGTCTTCTAAGAGCTTAAAGGCTTCCCTCGGAGTCTTATATTGAAAGATACCGCCGCAGGCTGAGTCGATTCGCTCTTTAACCTCTTCATCCATACCCCTGTAGAACGTCTCGACCTGCTTTCTCTTATTAAGCTCGTGATTTGGACATTCGCGTAACATCCTCTTGAATCGTGTCCATGAATCAACAAAAGATTCCCCAACTTTCTGGGAAAAGTTTGAAATTTCAGCTATCATTCTTTCTTCCTTAGCCGGAGGGAAAAAGTGGTTAATGAAAAAGTTGTTCATGTCTGCCCAGGTTGTGATAGAGTCTGGCTCTAAGGATTCTAACCACTCTTGAACTTCCCCAATAAGGGTGAACGGGAAAACTCTAAGTCTCGCGGCATCGGAATTAGCTCTGAATAAGTCACAGATGGAGAGGAACGACTGAATGTGTCGGTTAGGATCATGCTTTAACCTCCCATCAAAATTCAATTCCCGAGCCATGCTGACGAACTGCCCTTTGATTTCGAATCTTTCTTCATTAGCAGCAACAGGGACTCGGATAGCAGACTGTGGAGCTGGTGGTGCACTCTCGCGGGCTGTCCACATCGGGGTATCATCTTCATTAGCCATTGGTTCCTCCTCGGATTCAGACTCCAAGTGAGGATCTTCCGTCATTGTTGGTGGTTGACGAAGTCGTAGTCGACGGTGGAATTCTCGTTCAGGCTCTTGAAATGGTTCTAAGAGTTGAGACGATGATCTACGAGTCATGCACTAACTAAACTAAGAAAAAGTAGAATTATAGAATTAACTAAATAAAATAAAATAAATCTAAGAAAACTAAATAACCTATAAAAAGAAAAATAAATAAACTTAATGAGTAAAATAACACTAAAAACTAAACAAAAAAAAATTAAAAATTAAAATTAAGAATAAAAAGAAAATGCTAGAAAAATTCTAAGTAGTAAAATTGGAAACCGTTCCCCTGCAACGGCGCCAAAAACTTGATAAGGAAATATCAGTCTTAAATTTATAAACTCTAATCTGACCAAATCGACTGATAAACTCTCGAGTAAGTGTACCCGATCGTATAGGAATAAACTGGTAAGACCAGGATCGTCTCCACAGGGAACGGAAAATAAATTTATACCAACTAAAATTATTCTAGCAAAAATAAAATGGATAAAATGCAAATGAGTAAAAAGGGGTTTTGTTTTTAGATTTTTAGATACCGTTGACACGGCAAAGTAAAAAAAATTACTAAAATTAAAATGACGATTAAAAGTAAATAACTAAAAATTTAAACAAGTATGAAATAATTAACGAAGAGAATAGAATCAAATAACTAAAAGGTATTCATCATTGAATCACTCCCCCTAGATTTGGTTCGTTTACAAGTGCAATTGATTGAAAGAGTTTCTAAGAAATTTCGAGCTAACATAGACCATCAACCCTATTAATCTGATTATAACCTAATCTATTCAAAACACGCTAACTCTCGTTATTGGTGAATCGAACTCAAACTTTTATCTGGGTTATTAAAGAAGCAGTTTCAACTATCATAATTTCAGAATAATTGATTACCCTAACCGCATGCAACCGTCATAATTTCAGAACAAGCAAACGATAAGATAAAACTAATTACACGTGCAAGTCATAATTTCAGAACATGACACAATGTAATAGTAAACTACTCAATAATTATTAAAATAATTAATTCAAGGTTCACGACTAGGCATAAACAAAACTCAATCAATAATAAAAACTAAACCTAAATCTAGGGTTCGTTCATCAATGATAAATACAATAAACTTAACCCATTACGAAACTAACAAGCAAATTAAAGAAAAGAACAAATATTGAAATCATCTTACTTACAAAAAAACTTAAAACTCCTTGCTTGTAGAAATATTCTAATTCCACTAGCACATGAAAATTTTGAGTTGTGAAAGAAACTTAATATTTGTTTCTGCTGCGCCGTCCAACATCAAGCAAAAGAAACCAAAATTAATTTCAGAATGTTTTTCCTCTCTCTCTCTTGTTCTCGCCGCCACCCAAAAAAAAGAAACCCAAAAAAATATATCCCCAAACCTCCTCCTCCGGCTCCTTTTAAAAACAAAAAAATAATAATAAAATAATCATAATAATAATCCAACCGAAACCCTAAAATATAAAATGGACTTTGGCCCGTTGGGTATTGGGTTTGGAGAAGCTCAAATCTCGAACTTTCTTTGGACCTGCTTGCATGCTCTCATATTTTTTCACTTTAAGCCCACATAATCATCTTATTTTCTTGTATTGTACCCAATTAAACCTGCAAATAAAAAATGACAAGAAAATGAACTTTTAGCATCAAACCTTATAAGTTTAAACGCATAAAAAGAATGATATTGTTGAATAATTATATGAATAAATGAGACAATATCAGACGTCATCATAGTCTATTCCTTCTTCTTGAGTGTATCCCTGGGCTACCAATATTGCTTTGTTCTTAATGACTTCCCTCTCTCATCCTTCTTGTTTCTGAACACCCATCTTGTACCAATTGCTCTCTTTCCTTTAGGAAGATCAACTAGAGTCCATACATTCTGAAATTTGAATTGTAGTAGTTCTTCATACATTGCCTCAATCCAAGATGGATCTTTCAAAGCCTCTGATGCCTTTTTAGGTTCTAACTGTGACATGAAACAGGCATGTTCAAAGGCAGCTAGACTGAATTCTGGAAATGCTGATTCAGCATTAGTAGACTCCTTGTGAACCATTGTCATTGTCTGCACAGGAGTGCGTGGGTCACCCATTATCTGATTGAGAGGATGATACTTGTGAACTCTGAGTGTTGGCTCTTTGTCTGTCTGAAAAGAAGTTCCTAGATTTGTATCATCTCCATCAGGACCACTTGATAGTTCAGCTTCGGGAACAGCTTGACTGGAATCTCAGACTGTTTCCCTTTGTGATGGAGCAGTTCCCTCAGGACTTGGGATTGGCACTTCATAGTTTTGATTTGAATCATGGTGAGAATCCAGTACCCCTGGTGGGTCACAAGATATAAGTGGTATAACCGTATACTCATCCCATTGACCAGAATCTTCAACAGTCTGAAACTTTGTGCCAACAGCTTGAACATTTGTGCTACCAGCATGAGAATTTGTGTTGGCAGCTTCAACCCTGTTTTCATCAGTTTCTGCAGTATACTCAACAAAGCTCAGAGAATTAGATAGTGAGTCTAAATCAAACAACCAATCAGGACCAGTGCCTTTGACATTTGCAGTGTTTTCATTAAATTCAACATTGGCACTTTCTTCAATGGTTTTAGACACACTATTATATACCCTATAGGCTTTGCTTTGAGTGGAGTATCCTACAAAGAAACCTTCTTCAGCCTTACTTTCAAACTTCCCTAAGTGAGACTTAGTGTGAAGAATGGTGCATGAACAACTAAAAGACTTTAGAAAGGCTATTAAGGGGACTCTATTATGGAATAACTCATATGGAGTTTTCCCTTGTGATTGAACAACCTGAACCCTATTTAAAACATAACAAGCTGTATTGACTGCTTCTGCCCAAAAGGTTATTTGCAGTTTGGAATCAGCTAGCATGGTTCTAGCAGCCTTAATTAAAGTTCTGTTCTTTCTTTCAGCTACACCATTTTGCTGTGGTGTTCTTGGTGCACTATATTGCCTAGCAATACCTTTAGACTCACAGAAACTGTTTAGGATATGGTTTTTAAACTCAGTTCCATTGTCTGACCTTATCACCTTAACTTTTAAGTTGGATTGGTTTTCTATCTTAAGAATAAATGATTTAACTAGCTCAGCAGTTTCATCTTTAGACCTAAGAAAGTATACCCATGTGAATCTGGTGAAATCATCAATAATGACTAAACAGTAAGCTCTTTTATTCAAACTCAAAACAGATGTTGGACCAAAGAGATCCACATGAATAAGATGAAGAGCAGATGAGATTGAATTTACTTCTTTGGCCTTATGAGAAGATTTGTGTTGCATGCCTTTAAGACATGCTACACAATGATCATCACAGATGAACTCCTTTTGTGGTAAACCTCTTACCAAATTCTTTTTGACTAGAACATTCATAGATTTGAAGTTTATGTGACACATCCTTCTGTGCCAAAGAGCAGACTCATTTGATGATGCTTTAGATATCAAACATCTTAAAGTACTTGATTTGGATAAAAGATCTGTGTCCAAACAGTAGACATTGTCCTTTCTTGGTGTTCTAAGTAAAAATAAGATTTTCAGGAATTTTAAAATCTTTTGAAAGAACAATGCACTCAGAATCTGTGAAGACAATAATATTTTGTTTATCACGGATTTGAGACACACTTAATAAATTGTACTCCAGCTGTTCAACATACAAAACATCATTGAAAAGCCTATTGTCTGCTTTGACAGTACCTTTACCTGTGACCTTACCTCCCTTGGAATTTCCTCCAAATGCAACAAAACCTCCTTCAAAGCCTTTGAAATTTGACAAGCATTCAGAATTGCCTGTCATGTGCCTAGAGCATCCACTGTCCAAATGCCATATTGTTTTATGTTGTGACCTTGTGGTTGCCCTGCACAAATAAAAGCTTAGTTAGTAGTGGAGTAAACCCAAACCAAGTTCGTTTTGGGTTGTCCTTGTGCATTGATATAACTAAACACTGTCTTTGACCTTTTATACTTAGTGAGATCCACTAGTGGATTCTGTGAAGAATATTTAGTTATGACATGAGGTATCCAGGTGTTGTGTCCAACCTTTGCATTAACAGTCTCAGATTATCCATTACCAGTCCCAGTTTTAATCCTAGCAGTTTGAACTTAGTGTTTAGTGCTAACAGCTTCAGAATTTGCACTACCAGTTCCAACTTTAGGCCTAGCAGTTTCAACATTTGTATCAACAGTTTGATCTAGTTTTTTGCCTTTAACACACCATATTTGTTTAAAAACGGATTTGGGTTTTGCCAAAACTTGTTTTTGGTGTGTGGACTGTTTTTTATTGACTTTTAAGAATCTGTGATCAACTGTTTTCTTTGGAACTGCTGCAACAGGTGGTTTGACCTTAAGATTTTTTGTGTTTTAACAAATGGCTATTTCTGAACCACAGTCTGTTTTGCAACAGATGGTTTGCACAAGCAATGTCTGGCCAAATGGTTTTTCCTTCCACAATGGAAACATCTTTTGACTGTTTGGATTGGAGAACCAGTTTTATTGGACCTTAACTGGTTCTTGTTCCTTTGATTTCCCCTTACCTGTTGTTCTTGGGAAACTTTTGGACACCATGCTTTTGGCATGTGCAGATTGGAACAGTCTTACCCCTTTTATTACCCTTTGAGGAAGATGCAGTGTTACAGTTAGAAGGTACAGAAACATGTGGAGCAGCATGGCATACACTCATCTTCTCTTTTCCTTTCCTACTGGGGTCTGGGGCTGCTATAGGTGTACTCATTGTTTTGTGTTCTCTCTCAACTGCTTTGCACTCACAGTCTTCATTTAGAATCTGTTCTCCTTTTGATTCAGGACTGTTTTCAAGGATAGGATCTACAGATGTCATGGACTCATCTAATGGTTCATTAACAAGTCTGTCAGCAACTTCACTCATTGGATGAATGTATTTGTTGTTGTATGGAGGTGGAGTGGCTCTGTATCCTATACCTTCTTTGGGATTGAGCTGAGATTTTACCCTATCTTTAAATTGAACTTCCATTAGGTGTTCCAGCTTTTGATTTGCCAATTTGAAGTTTCCTAGATCTATATTGACAGATTCTAGTTTCTTATTAGCTTCTATCACCTTCTGTTCAGCCTCATCTAATTTCTTATTTAGGGACTCTATTTTCTTATTCAGCTCCTTTTTCTCCCACTCATGATATGTTCTATCATGTCCCATTTGAATATCATTATCCTTATAGTCATTGATTTGTTTTTCAAGATCTTCTATAGCCTGTATATACTCATATCTCCTTTCTTCCATCTTAGCTAGAGTTTTGCACATGCTCTCATTATGATCTCTGTACTTTTTAACCATATTTTTGCATGTTTGAGAGCAGAGTTTAGCCTTTACCTCAGATGGTAGTTCAGTGGAGGTGACATTAGATGTTTCTGCCATGAGAGCTTGATTTTGAAACTCTTCCTCTATCTGATCACTCCAGTCAAACACATTGTCTTCTTGAGAGACAAGTGCCTGTGATGATGAAGCTTGAGTTGGTTGTTGGGGTCTTGGTGGCTGTTGACCTTGGGATCTGCATTCTCTGGCAAAGTGGCCAAGCTTGTGACATTTAAAGCATTCAACTTTGGATTTATCAAATGCTGGTTTCCCTTCTGGTCTGGCTTGAAAGTTGGATCTGCTGGTTCTTTTCAGAAACCTTTTAGCCCTCATAGTCAACATTGCATGCTGCCATTTCAAGTCCATCTCTTCTAGATCATCTGGATGGATCTGTTCTAAATCTTCAGCATTAGAGCAAACAGTCCATCATTAGCAACAAAAGCTTCATAATGAGCTTCAGTAGAGTTACCATCAGCACCTGAAAAGGAATCACAACAGTTAGATTTATCAGATAATGCTGATGACAGTAGAGCAGTGTTATGATTATAAGAAAAAGGATTTCTTTTGAGTTTGAATCTCAGTTTCAAACACTCTTAGACTGTTGTAAAGATCATCCAACTCTATTTCATCAAGAGTGTCTTTGGTTCTCCATTGGGCAGCATAGACTGTCCACTCTTCACCAAGAGATCTAAGAAATTTTCTGTTTACTTCATCTTTGTAACATCCCAAAATTTATGAATTATGTAATTTGCAATTTTAAGGACTTAATTATTATGTTAATGGATTAATATATCAATTTAAGTTTACTTTGATCATAATATCAGTTAAATGAGAAAATACGAAGTTGAGGGGTGCAATATGCAAATAGACCAAAATAGAGAATAAAAGAAAGGAAACCCTTCATTTCAACATTTACACTCTCTCACTACTCTCTCTCTCTAGCCGACTCTCTCTCACTCTCCCTCTATCTTTCGGATTTCAAATCAAGAACACAAGAATCAACAATTTCAAGTGTTCAAAAGTTGGATTCAGATAGCAAATAAGGAACTATAAGCATTACAACAAACGATTTGAGGTAATAATCACTCCTATTTACGAATTTATGAAGTTTCTATTCGGTTTTTAGTGAAAACCGAATCAAAAGATTTTGGTTCTGATTCTTGATGCATGTTATATATTCTTAGTGTAATGTTAAAATCGAGCATACATGTTGTAGTATACCAAATTTCAGATTCAAATTCCACTCCTAAGTATGATTTCTGAAATTATGTGTGTGTTTTAGTGTGTGTGTTCATCGAGACTCATAGAAAAATGGACATAAATGGGTTATTTTGGTACATAAGTATGATGATATAAGTTAAATGATAGCATATAAGTTCATATTTACAATGTTAGACTCAAAACATGCAAAAATGGTCCAAACATAATTTCTGGAAAATATTGGAAAATATGCTAAGTATGAGCCCGGTTCGGACTATGATCCATCCGAATTCGGATCATCATCCTAGTTCGGACCTACAGTGTTTCGGAGCACTACCTATTTCGGACCTAGCCAATTACGGACCCTGCTAATTCGGAACACCCAATCCGGATCACTTCCAATTCGGACCAGAGGACCATCCGGACTTCGGATCCATCCGAATTCGGATGTGGTCCGAAATCAGTTCCAATTTTACACTTAAATTTCAGAATACAAGTTTTAAGCAATTACTGACACAAAATCATTATTACACTTCCTTTACAGATCATTGTGGTGTTGTCGAACACACATTGATTCAGAGACAAGTCACACTATACCAATCACTGTGAGTAACAGATTGTCATTCTAACATTTATTGTTTTTGCATTCATGTTTATATATTCAATGGGATGTTCACATTGTTCATACATATCATTTGGCACTCGTACATGATTTGTTGTTATGATGCACACTCGTACTTGACATGTAACACACATGTAGCCAGTGTTCATTTGAAAGTGCATCTATTTACATCATGCTTGCACTGCATGATCATTACTTCACAATCTGATGCGACCTGGACTGGGGCTGACAGCAGGCCACTGTTGGGGACTGATCATCCCACTCGTTATCCCGTCAGGTTCGGCACATCCCCGATCAGCATATTGAACTGCCAACCATGCTTGCACTGCATGGTTTACACATACATTGAGGCTTACACTGCCTGTTTTCACATACATGGGGCTTACACTGCCCATGGTTAAGCATTGCTTGTAAAGAAATATTTGTTGTTTGCATAATCTGTTATCTCACTAAGCTTTAGCTTACTGTTGACTCACCATGTTTTCAGGCAAAAGCAAAAGTGTAGCAGGACCTTCCACTTAAGCAAATCAATTCACATCCCGGAGACTTAGAAGCTATTGGTACACAGATAATGTGACTTGGGGCTGGGATATTATGACTTGTAAAACAATTATCTTGATGTAATAGTTAGACTTTATCACTGTAGACATATACTTTCATTGCTTTAGTGTGGATTTGCTTAATTCTAATTTAAGTATTCAATTTCAATTATCGTATTATTCATTGGGTTGTTTGTTGATCCTGGTGATTCCAATTACAATATCAAAGCAAGAGGGTGTCACAGGTTTTGGTATCAGAGCATTAGTTTGACGTTTCAAGTGTCCGCGAGGACTTGGACTCAAACTTAGGTTATGATATTAGAATGGACTCCTAGGTAATGATTCGAACTAAGATAGGATTGACATGCACACGTGGACAAATAAAGGGTAACTGTAAACACTTAGGACTTACAACTAAATGTTCTAAATATAAGTTGTTATATTTCAGAACATGTCAGGAGACGATATGACTCCTCAACAGATGTTCCAGATGATGCAAGCTCTTATGGAACAAAACAATGAACTACAATCCAAACGAATGGCTGAGCAGGCTCAGTCATTTGCTGATCAGTTAAGGGCCAGAGATGAGGCCGAAGCAAAACGTAAGGCTGACAAACGAAAGAACAAGGAACAACAACAAGACGATCAAGAGGAAAGACAAGACAATGGGTCTTCTAACCGATCAAGGGGTTGCAGATTTAAGGACTTCAAAAGTAACGGGGCTGTTACTTTTGATGGAACTGGAGATGCTGTGACTGCATTGGAATGGATCACCACTACGGAAAGAACATTCAGAATCAGCGACTGTGCTGATAAGGACATGGTCCGCTTTGCAACCGCAATGTTTGCAAGGGACGCAGTAATATGGTGGGATGCAATGACACATGTGTTGACGATGGAGGTAGTGTCACACATGTCCTGGAGTGAATTCAAGGAAGTATTCTCTCAGCAATACTGTCCTATTGATGAGAAGCGCCGACTAGAGGCGAAATTTCTGAACCTGACTCAAGGAACGAAAACGGTTACACAATATGCCGTTGAGTTCACCCGACTAAGTTTGTTTGCGCCGCATCAAGTTGATACGGAGGAAAGAAAGATAGCCCGGTTTGAGGCCGGACTAGACTATGAGATTCGCCGAACCATGAGTGGGGTTCGGTATACAACCTTTGCCGGTTTACTGGAGGCTGCTCGGAATGTTGAGCAGATCGTCTTATTGTCTGGATACGTCATTGGGTCAGCCGCCGCAACACCGACTCAACCGTCGCCGCCAAAAAGGCAGCGGGAGTCTGGATCTTCTCGATTCTCTCCTCAATCCCATCAACAATGTTCATCACCCAAGAAGGGAAGGGCCTTTTTGGCCAGATCTGAAATGAGAGACTGCAGAAGATGCAGAAAAGCGCACTCTGGAGAGTGCAAGACTCAAGACATGTACTGCTTCTGCTGTGGGCAGAAAGGCCATCACTGGGAGCATTGTCCACGAAAAGATGATGCATGCTATAATTGCCACAGACTTGGCCATTTTTCAAGGGACTTCCCGAAACCCCCATGAGATCAAAGCGTTCAGCAATCAACGACAAGGTCTTCTGCAACTTCCACTGCTCGCAGAGATCAATCTCAAAGGGCTCCGACGTGGGCATTCCAAATCACAGCTGAAGAAGCAAAGGATGACCCGGAGGTGGTCACTGGTACGTTCTATGTTAACTCAATTCCTGCACGTATCTTGTTTGATTCCGGAGCAAATCGTTCTCTTGTCTCTACTACATTTGCTCATCAATTCAATATGCCTACTTCGAAACTGCAATTTGTACTTGACATAGAGACTGCTAGCAACATGTTAGTTAAGGCAGACAAGGTGTATAGGGATTGCACATTACTTGTAGAGGATGTAGTGTTCAATATAGATCTAATTCCCATGGAGTTCGAGGAATTTGATGTGATAGTAGGTATGGACTGGTTGGTTCATAACGAGGCCCAGATCGTATGTAAGAAAAGGATGATCAAAATCATCACTCCCGAGGGCCGAGACATATGCATTTAAGGTGATAGACACAAAGGCGACTTATGCCTTATTTCAATCGCAAAAGCCCGAAAGCACGTTGCCAAGGGTTGTTCTGCATACTTAGCCTACGCTGTTGATGCAAAGGCTGAAGTTCAATCTCCATCCGCCGTTCCCGTTGTTTCTGAATTTCCAGATGTCTTTCCAGAAGAAATCTCGGGATTGCCACTTGATCGCCAAGTGGAATTCCGCATTGACCTCATTCCCGGAGCTGCTCCAATAGCAAAGGCTCCTTATCGTTTAGCCCCTGCTGAAATGCAGGATATGATGAAACAATTGCAGGAGTTGCTCGATAAGGGTTTCATACGCCCAAGTTCTTCTCCGTGGGGCGCTCCTGTGTTGTTTGTTAAAAAGAAAGATGGCACATTGCGTATGTGCATCGATTACCGCGAACTCAATAAAGTCACAATCAAAAACAAATATCCGTTGCCCCGGATTGATGATCTCTTCCACCAGTTACAAGGCGCAAGCTACTTCTCGAAGATTGATCTTCGATCGGGTTATCATCAACTCAAAGTACACCCAGACGACATTCCTAAAACGGCTTTCAGAACTCGTTACGGACACTACGAGTTTCTGGTAATGCCATTCGGTCTTACAAATGCGCCGGCTGCTTTCATGGATCTCATGAACAGAGTTTGCCGGCCAATGCTCGACAAATCTGTCATCGTGTTCATCGATGACATTCTCATCTATTCAAAGACCAAAGAGGATCATGCAGCACATCTGAGAGAATTGCTAGAGTTGCTACGCAAAGAGCGACTTTATGCCAAATTCTCTAAGTGTGAATTCTGGTTGAGGCAGGTACGTCTCAACATCCCAAACGATTCCTTGATCCTTACATTCACTTATGAACTCTTTGTTAACTTGTACCTACTCAATATTCAATTCAGATCCAATTCTTGGGGCACGTGATATCTGGTGTTGGGATTGCTGTTGATCCTGCAAAGATCGAAGCTATCCAGAACTGGGAATCACCTCGCAATGCCTCAGAAATTCGCAGTTTTCTGGGATTGGCTGGTTACTACCGCCGATTCATCAAAGACTTCTCTAAAATTGCTGTTCCTCTTACAAAGCTTACTCGCAAGAACGCAACCTTCTTTTGGAAAGAAGAACAGCAAGTTGCTTTCAATAATTTAAAGAATTTGCTAAGTGAAGCACCAGTGTTAGCCCTGCCTGAAGGGAACGAGGACTTCGTAGTCTATACATATGCATCAGGCATGGGTTTGGGAGCGGTATTAATGCAAAGAGGAAATGTCATAGCATATGCTCCTAGACAGCTCAAACCACATGAGAAGGACTACTTTACTCATGATCTAGAGCTAATTGCTGTGACTTTCGCTCTCAAACTTTGGAGGCACTACTTGTATGGAACCAAGTGTCAGCTCTTCACCGACCACAAGAGTTTGAAGTACATATTCAATCAGAAGGACTTGAATATGAGGCAGAGAAGGTCAATGGAGCTGATCAAAGACTACGATTGTGAGATTCTCTACCATCCAGGGTAGGCCAACGTAGTGGCCGACGCTCTAAGCAGAATGGCCTACTGCAAGGCATACTGTTATGCCTTGGCTTCTACAATTTTGACATCAACTATCATAGATGATGTAAGAGCTGCACAAATGGAGGCTCTAAAGGACGAGAATGTAAAGGACGAGAACATCAGAGTTCAACTGCCATTAATGCAAGATGATGGAACTGGACTCAAAGGTGTATACGGTAGAGTTTGGGTTCCTAAGTTCGGGAACATGAGAGAAGTCATTCTTGATGAAGCTCACCAATCTAAGTTCTTAATTCATCCTGGTAGCACAAAAATGTACCACGACCTGAAAGCTGACTTCTGGTGGCCAGGGTTGAAAAGAGACGTTGGGCAATTTGTAGAAAGGTGCAGAACTTGCAGATTAGTCAAAGCAGAACACCAGCAACCCTATGGTAGTATGCAACCTCTTCCTATCCCAGAATGGAAGTGGGACCATATTACTATGGATTTTGTAACCAAGCTACCTAAGACACGTCGTCAACATGATGCCATTTGGGTCATTGTTAACCGATTAACAAAATCTGCTCATTTCATTCCCATTCGGGAGACCTACTCACTGGACCGTCTTGCCCAAATCTATGTTAATGAAATCGTCATTAGGCATGGTGTGCCTAAGTCTATTGTCTCCGACCGAGATAGTAGATTCACTTCCAATTTCTGGGCTGCTTTACAAAACGGTCTTGGTACTCGTATCGCAATGAGTACGGCCTATAGACCTCAATCTGATGGTCAAAGTGAATGAACAATCCTAACTCTAGAAGACATGCTTAGAGCGTGTGTCATGGATTTGGGTGGTAACTGGGACGATCACCTCCCATTGGTTGAATTCTCCTACAACAACAGTTATAATTCCACTATCAAAATGGCACCATTCGAATTCCTGTATGGCAGAAAATGTAGGACTCCAACCTGTTGGAGGGAAACAGGAGAAACTCCAATAGCTGGTCCCGCCCTATTACAAGAAACAAACGAAAAGGTCCAACTCATTCGTCAATACATTAAAACGGCACAAGATCGGCAAAAGAATTAACACGATCGCCGACACAAAGCGATAGAGTTTCAGAAGGATGATTGGGTATACTTGAAGGTGTCCCCAATGAAAGGTGTTACCCGATTTGTTAAGCGAGGAAAGCTATCTTCTCGATTCATAGGACCTTTCAAGATACTAGAAAGAGTTGGGAATCAGTCCTATCACTTGGACTTGCCGGAAGAATTATCAAGTGTTCACCCGGTCTTTCACGTTGGATACTTAAGAAAGAATCTGGTGCCCGAAAGGGAACCATGGACTGACCATTCAGACATAAAGATTGACGAACGGCTAAGGTTCGTTGATGAGCCGGAGTGTATTCTGGAAACAAAAGTCAAGAAAATCCGCAACAAGGAAATCAGGATGGTGCTGGTCAAGTGGAAGCATCATCGGGGAGCTAATCACACTTGGGAATCGGAAGAAGACATGAAGACTAAATTCCCAAGTCTGTTTAGCGCAGCATGACTTCGCGGACGAAGTATAGGCGTGGTGGAGCCCATGCTGTAACATCCCAAAATTTAAGAATTATGTAATTTGCAATTTTAAGGACTTAATAATTATGTTAATGGATTAATATATCAATTTCAGTTTACTTTGATCATAATATCAGTTAAATGAGAAAATACGAAGTTGAGGGGTGCAATATGCAAATAGACCAAAATAGAGAATAAAAGAAAGGAAACCCTTCATTTCAACATTTACACTCTCTCACTACTCTCTCTCTCTCTAGCCGACTCTCTCTCACTCTCCCTCTATCTTTCGGATTTCAAATCAAGAACACAAGAATCAACAATTTCAAGTGTTCAAAAGTTGGATTCAGATAGCAAATAAGGAACTATAAGCATTACAACAAACGATTTGAGGTAATAATCACTCCTATTTACGAATTTATGAAGTTTCTATTCGGTTTTTAGTGAAAACCGAATCAAAAGATTTTGGTTCTGATTCTTGATGCATGTTATATATTCTTAGTGTAATGTTAAAATCGAGCATACATGTTGTAGTATACCAAATTTCATATTCAAATTCCACTCCTAAGTATGATTTCTGAAATTATGTGTGTGTTTTAGTGTGTGTGTTCATCGAGACTCATAGAAAAATGGACATAAATGGGTTATTTTGGTACATAAGTATGAAGATATAAGTTAAATGATAGCATATAAGTTCATATTTACAATGTTAGACTCAAAACATGCAAAAATGGTCCAAACATAATTTCTGAAAAATATTGGAAAATATGCTAAGTATGAGCCCGGTTCGGACGATGATCCATCCGAATTCGGATCATCATCCTAGTTCGGACCTACAGTGTTTCGGACCACTACCTATTTCAGACCTAGCCAATTTCGGGCCCTGCTAATTCGGATCACCCAATCCGTATCACATCCAATTCGGACCAGAGGACCATCCGGACTTCGGATCCATCCGAATTCGGATGTGGTCCGAAATCAGTTCCAATTTTACACTTAAATTTTAGAATACAAGTTTTAAGCAAATACTGACACAAAATCATTATTACACTTACTTTACCGATCATTGTGGTGTTGTCTAACACACATTGATGCAGAGACAAGTCACACTATACCAATCACTGTGAGTAACAGATTGTCATTCTAACATTTATTGTTTTTGCATTCATGTTTATATATTCAATGGCATGTTCACATTGTTCATATACATCATTTGGCACTCGTACATGATTTGTTGTAATGATGCACACTCGTACTTGACACGTAACACACATGTAGTCAGCGTTCATTTGAAAGTGCATCTATTTACATCATGCTTGCACTGCATGATCATTACTTCACAATCTGATGTGACCTGGACTGGGGCTGACAGCAGGCCCCTGTCGGGGACTGATCATCCCACTCGTTATCCCGTCAGGTTCGGCACATCCCCGATCAGCATATTGAACTGCCAACCATGCTTGCACTGCATGGTTTACACATACATTGAGGCTTACACTGCCTGTTTTCACATACATGGGGCTTACACTGCCCATGGTTAAGCATTGCTTGTAAAGAAATATTTGTTGTTTGCATAATCTGTTATCTCACTAGGCTTTAGCTTACTGTTGACTCACCATGTTTTCAGACAAAGGCAAAAGTGTAGCAGGACCTTCCACTTAAGCAAATCAATTCACATCCCGGAGACTTAGAAGCTATTGGTACACAGATAATGTGACTTGGGGCTGGGATATTATGACTTGTAAAACAATTATCTTGATGTAATAGTTAGACTTTATCACTGTAGACATATACTTTCATTGCTTTAGTGTGGATTTGCTTAATTCTAATTTAAGTATTCAATTTCAATTATCGTACTATTCATTGGGTTGTTTGTTGATCCTGGTGATTCCAATTATAATATCAAAGCAAGAGGGTGTCACAATCTTGTTCCAAGCAGACTTTGGCACTCTCCAATTCACCTATCAGTTTGTTAAACCTGTCAAAGATTTGAGTAAGGTTTTCATTCTTGCCACCAGAAAAGTTCTCATACTGCTGTTTCAAAAGATCCTTTTGATTTCTCTTGGTGCTAGCATTGCCAGCAAATCTTTTCTCTAAAGCAATCCAAAGAGAATGAGCAGTGTAAAACTTTTTAAGTTGGTGTTGATAAGCATTGGAATGGCTATCTGTAAAAGTGTAAAGGCTTTCACTCATTCATTTTAGCCTTTCTTTCAAGTTCAGTTTTTGGAGGAGTTTTTATGGGTTTGCCCTCAGCATCAAGTTCAGGATCAACTACAGGAGGAAATTCGACAGCTTCCCATATGGCATAATCAATAAATTGAATGTGCTGTTGAATCCTGAGTTTCCACATCTCAAACTCAGTGGGTTTGAGCATAGGCACTTTGAGTCCTTGCCCAGATCCACTACTGCTATTATCAAATTCCATTGCAGAAAAAAATTTTAAAAGAAAGCTTCTGACTTTGAAAACAAAGAAAGACCAGTGGCTCTGATACCACTTGTCAAGATCAAAATCACCACCTAAGATTAATTGGTTTGAATTAATCAGAGTATAAACCAATAACCTTGTATTGAATCAAAGTCCAATTAAGAAGTTTGCGGAATAACACTAAATTGTTTTTAAGAAAAGCTTTCAAAACAAATAACACACAAACATAATCAATAATCAAAAGATCACTTGCATTGCCAATCTCAATGATTACAATCACCTCTAATCTGTTTGATTAGACGAAGAACACAAATTGTTCTTAGGGTTTTACAACCTTAGAGGCTCATGAAAACTTAATTAGAAAAGCAATTACAACTGAATAAACTTGTACGTGCAGACTTACAATAGAAAAACCTATTCTATGTATATATACTGCTTTCTGATTTGTTTCCTTGAATAACTCTGATTTCTCTGATAGTAGATATGCTTGAATCTTCGAATATATCTTTTCCTGAATATCAGCACTTTCTGTTTATTGAGCTGTTGAGCAGCTTGAACTCTATCTGTTGAGCAGCTTGAGTTTGAACACTGGCAGCTTGAACTTTTCAACTAGCAGCTCGAACTTCTTCAACTAACAGCTTGAACTTTGCAATTACACTGAAAATGTACTAACAGTTTGAGAAATCTAACTAACAGCTTGACATACTTAGTGGGCGTTTGGTTCGCGGATTTCCTGGGATTCCCTGGGATTTGCATTTAAAATCCTGTGTTTGGTTCGCAGATTTCAGTAAGGATTTGAAATCCCAGGATTTCTGAAATCCCTTCAGTCTTTGTTATTTAAAAACCCAGCCTCCCCCCTAGGATTTTAAATCCTAGTTACCTTGCATTTTTCAGATTAACAAATTTTTCTTAAAAGATAATGTAGATTCTTTGACAAAATCCTGACAAATGCAAATGCTGCATAATGCAAATCGTTTGACAAAATGCAAATCCCAAGGAAAAAAATCTGCGAACCAAACGCCCCCTACATTCTCAATTATCCGGATGGCATTACCTCAAGAAAGTCTACACACTTTAAGAAAACATAGGACTTCTAAAGAGCTATGGGATGCTATAGAGAAGAGGTGTGAGGGAAATCCAAGGGTTCGCAAGGGTAGAACCGAGATGCTGAAACAGCAGTTTGCTATTTTGAAGGCATTGAAGAATGAGACGTTAGATGGGACAATTACTAGATTCTATCATCTGTTAACTGAGCTTGACAATCACAAGTCGACTATCAAGAGACTGAGAAGATTAAAAAGCTTCTAGATGGTTTACCGGCAAAGTGGGAGATGTACACAGCGTTAATAAAGCATGATGAAGAGAAGTTTGAGACTCTCACTCTTGAAGGAGTAATTGGAACGCTGAGGGCATATAACTTCAAGTTGCAGAAGAAAGAACGGGAGTTTGAACAGGTTCAAGATCCAGAAATGTATTTTGGAAAGTCAAAACCGTGAATTACTAGTGAACTGAAGTCAGGGGCCACAGCATTCTTCTCGGGAGAAGAAACCATTCCAGTGGAGACAGAGGAATCTAGTAGCAGGGCATTCTTAGGGTTTTCTAAACCAGAAGAAAAACCAACTCATTCAGCGTCTACATCTTAAGGATACACAAAGATGCCAATGAGCGCAAAATCGGCTGAAGATCATCTGAATCTTTTAGCTTCATTTGTCGCAGCGTACGGCAATTGCGTTCAAGGGAAGATAAACGATCATGCGTTATGGGAAGAAGACTACGATCAGGTAGATCCTGATGAATTAGAGGAAATGGACCTACAATAGCAACTAGCCATGGTGACTCAAAGGGTCAAGCGGTTCATGAAAAGAACAGGGAGATCTCTGAACGTAGGCAACAACAAGGTTGGTTTTGACAAATCAAAGGTTAAGTGTTACAATTGCCAAGGCTTGGGACTAGAAACACATAACAACTTATGTGTTTTTATGAAGAGAATCAGTCCATTCTGGAGTTTGCTGATAAAATGGCTAACGTGGAATCGGATCACAAAAAGGTAACTCTAGACTTTTCTAAACTCCATGATTTATGTGTTTTTAGTGTTACTTTAAATGACAGGTTAAACTTAGTACTAGAAACACATAACAACTTAACTGCTTAGATCCAATCGTTAAAATCAGATAGCGTTAGTCTTCTAGATATTAAGGAAGATCTAAGGAATAAGACGAAAGCAGATGCTCAGGATGTCATAGTTCTAAAAGACAAATTAAGTGAACAATGTGTCAGGATAGAACTTATGTATGAGCATGTTGAAGCTTTAACCAAAGAACTTACCATTAAGGAAGTAGAACTAGCAGAATCAAAGAGTTAAGGTTGCTGAGGTAAATCTATAGCATGAAAAGTTTAGGAGTTCGTCTCTAAACCTAGGAAAGATCTTAGAAGCTCAACGGAAGTCTATGAAACTAGTTGGATTAGGTTATCAAGAGAGTCCTCCACCTTTCAACAATAACTATGTGCCTCAACCTCAGCAAAAAAACCCATGAACCGGTTGAATCAGAGGTAGCAATTGGAACTGGATCTAGTAAGGATAAGCCAACTAAGGTGTCTAATACTACCTCTAGGATTAAGAAAGTCAAGTTTGTGCTGTCTACTAGTGACATTATACTAGGAGAAGCTAAACCTGAAATTAATAATCAGCAAAAGGAAGTAATCACTATAGTTGAAACGAAAGAAAATGACACTAGTGAGACACCTAAATCAAAAGGAACTTATAAGAAGTCAATTGATAAGATGTCATGCTTTAGATGTCACGAGAAAGGACATGTTGCGTCTAGTTATCCTTATAAGAATGTGGAGTCTACACCCTCTAAACCAGAGCCTAGACACGTTGTAGGAAAGCAAGAACAACAAAGACCAGTACCTAGTATTGCCAGCACTAGTAGTTCTCAACGTATCGAGAAGAATGTGAGTGCAACTCGTAGGATATCTGTTAAACAAGTACCGGTGTCGGTCAGATAACAAGAAGTGGTTATGTCTAGTTCTCCGAATTGAGTCCCTAATCAGTCTAGGTCAGGACCACCACAAGCCTATAGGAGTACAACACCTAGAAGGATTTACACTCCACTCAGGTCTCATACTCCTCAAAGACAACAAACACCAGGTAGAGCCCATGGATATCAAACTAAAATGCATTATAATCGAAACTATTCAAGAGCTCAACAGCAAATGCCAACCCAAAGGCCAAGAGTGAATCTTAATCACTCAGCACCACAACAGGTTCTCAATCAAAAACCCAAGTCACCTGACAGGAGAGATGGGTATTTGAAGGAGTTCACGTATGTGGATGAGAATGGTATTACCAAGTCAGTCATGGCTTGGGTTCCTCGTGATAACTAACCTGTTTTCTTTCATGTGCAGGAGCTAACTACAGGTCTAAACAAAATATGGTTCATCGACAGTGGTTGCTCTCGTCACATGACTGGGGAAAGGAGTCTACTCACAGACTTCAAGGGATGGAACAAGGGATTCATATCATTCGCTAGGAACAAGGGAGGTCATATCACTGGAACTGGAGTGGTCACTAATGGGACAATCACACTTGATCAAGTTTACCATGTTGATAAACTTGATCACAATCTCATTAGTGTATCTTAGATCTGTGATAAGAAGAATTAAATAATATTTACTGAAACTGAAGTGTTAGTGCTGAAGGCGGGATTTAAAATACCTGAAGAGTGGATCATGATGAGAGCCCCAAGGAAGAATGATTTGTACATGATGGACATGAACTTATCAGACTCTTCGATGGGAACAATTTGTCTACTCTCCAAAGCTTCAGAATCAGAATCTATTCTATGGCACAGACGCATGGCACACTCGCACCTAAGGAAAATGAATTACATCACTACACGTGGACTGGTGCAAGGTGTTCCACTGAAGAGTTTTTAGTTCGATGACAAGTGTGTCCCGTGCAAGAAAGAAAAACAATACAAGAAGTCGCACAAGTCAAAGACTCAGAACTCGATAGCTTCCACCTTCGATTTGCTGCATATGGATCTCTTCGGTCCAATCAACAAAAGGAGTATATGTGGTAGTTGGTATTGTTTAGTTATCACTGATGATTACTCACGTTTCTCTTGGGTTTTCTTTTTAGGTACAAAGGATGAAATAGTGGGAAAGCTGATTGGGTTCTTAGACTAAGTCGAGAACTCATACGGAACAAGGGTAAAACGTATCAGGAGTGATAACAGAACTGAATTTAAAAACACAATAATTGGTGTATATATACCTATCCAAAGGCATAGTGCATCAATTTAGTACACCTTATGAGCCACAACAAAATGGGGTGGCAAAACGTAAGAATAGGACTCTGATTGAGGAAGCAAGGACCATGTTCTCGGATTCAAAGATTCCTACCATGTTTTGGGGGGAGGCAGTGAATACCGCTTGTCATGTTGTAAACTGGGTCCTTACTATCAAATCACTGAACAAAACCTGTTATGAAGTTCTGAATAAAAGACCACCAAATTTAACTGGCTTTGAACCGTTTCGGGTACCGTGACTTTATTTAAAACAATACATCAACCTATGTTTGGTGAAAAGGCTGACGAATGATACTTCCTAGGTTATGTTCCTAACTCACCAAACAAAAGGGTTTTTAACAAAACAAATTGTACGGTTGAGATTGTGTTTAACATAGATGTAACAAGTTATTCACATGAACCCCAAACTGGTCCGGAATGGTTATTTAATTATGACTCCTTATTTGAATCATTTAACATATCGTTTAGTGGAAATGCATGTACAGTGGAAAATGATTTCTCATCATTAAACCTTAATGACGAGTACCAAGGTTTTCCAAAGTCAAGCATTCCATCAACATCTGAGCCTACAACGAGAGAAGATGGGTCTCCAACAGAGAATGAACCTGAATTACCTACGAATGAGAATCAGACGATTAATTATAACTCCGAGGATAGTGATCATGAGGAAGAGAATATACCGTCTGAAGTCGTACCCCAGTTAGGTGAAATAGGATCAAACTTAGAAGATCATCTTCAGGTCGATGATATTGAGACATCGAGGATAAACAAGGATCATCCAATTGAGAGTATCATACAGAATCCAAATACTGGTGTGAGAACTAGGAGTAGTGTGAATAATAACACGATGCTGTTATCGATGATCAACGACTCAGAGGCGTTTCACACGTGTTTTATCTCACAAGTAGAGCCGAAGAATGTGTAAATGGCACTGAAAGACAATTCTTTGGTTGAAGCCATGAAAGAGGAACTGTCACAGTTCAGAAAGCTTGAAGTATGGGAGTTAGTGTCGTTACCTGCAGGAGAAGTTGCAATAGGGACCAAATGGGTCTTTAAGTGCAAAAGGGATGATCGATGTATAGTTACTCACAACAAGGCAAGACTCGTAGTAAAAGGGTTCAACCAGGAAGAGTGAATTGATTATAACGAAGTGTTTGCACCAGTGGCAGGGCTTGAGGCAATTTGTTTGTTTCTAGCTTTCGCATCATTCAAAGGGTTTAAAGTATATCAACTCGATGTCAAGAGTGCATTCTTGTACGCCAAGGTGAAGGAACTGGTGTACGTCAAACAGCCGCCTGGGTTTACTGATCCAAAGTATCCCGACAGAGTATATCACCTTGATAAGGCTTTGTATGGATTGCATCAGGCACCAAGGGCTTGGTATGAGACGCTGTCAACTCATCTTTTGGAATTGTTCGTGAAAAGAAAATGAGAAGACTTTATCTTAGTACAAATGTAGGTGGACGACATCATTTTCGGGTCGTCAAACGAGCAGATGTGCAAAGACTTTGAAAAGGTCATGAAGTCAAAGTTTGAGATGAATGCTATGGGAGAGCTGAATTTCTTTCTGGGTTTAAAAGTTGAACAAAGAAAAGAAGGAATGTTTATCCATCAAACGAAGTATGTCTACGACATTTTGGAGCGCTTCGGGATGGAAGGAACAAAGCTGACCGCACACTTTAGTACTCCGATTCAAGTGAATCACAATCTCGGACCGGGTACAGATAGTGATACTGATGTGGATCTGACTTTATATCGGGCAATGATCGGGTTTTTAATGTATTTAACTGCTTCTAGACCTGACATTATGTTTGATGTGTGTATTTGTGCTAGGTTTCAAGCAAATCCAAAGGAGATGCATATGAAAGCCGTGAAGCGAATTCTGAGATACCTGAAGTCGAAACCGAAAATGAGACTTTGGTATCATGCTGATGGAGATCTGGAATTGGAGGCGTACACGGACTCTGACTATGGTGGATGTAGCTTGAACCGGAAATCCACAACTGGAGGTTGTCAGTTCCTTGGAGGGAGGCTCGTATCCTTGCAATGCAAGAAACAAACTTCGGTAGCCGTATTAACGTGCGAGGCCTAGTATGTTGTTGTTCACAGGTTTTGTGGATCCAACAACAATCGCGGGATTACGGTTTGACTTATACTCATACTCCCATTAGGATAGACAATCAATCAACAATTGTTATAACAAATAATCCAGTTAAACACAGTAAAACAAAGCACATGGACATAAGACATCATTTCAAACGTGATTGTGCTGAAAAGAATTTTATAAAACTGGTAAAAATTGCAACGGAAGTCAATAATGCAGATTTATTCACTAAAGCATTTGATAAGTCACGCTTTGAGTTGTTAGTTCAACTAAATGGGATGCGTAATCCAGAGTAACCTGACTTTAGTAGTTTTTCATTCTTCTTAAAGTAAGTTAGTAGTTTAGTAGATTTTCTTTCTTTTTATAGTAAGTTAGTAGGTAAGTTTATCAGCTTACTTTTCTTAAAAGTGAAAAAAAAAAGAGAGAGAAAACCATAAAAATTTCAAAAAAAGAGAATATGGAAAAATGAGTTAAGTCTTAGAATCATAGGTTCAAAGTGACGAAAATTAGCACCGTCTAAACCAACTCTAAGTGTTGATCTTTCACACATAATGCACCATAAAATACTAAGTGATATAGACATTCTTGTCTGATGTGTTGGTAGGCATAACACATGAAGGGAATCCTAACAGCTAATAAAATAATCAAGAAAATGTCATATGTGTAACTAACTTAGATGTATGACTAAAAGGTCTTAATTTCTATGTTAGAGACATACAGACAATGATTGTAAATGAGGTATGCAAATTTATTTGGGGGATGTATAGCAAAATCAAAATACATCTTAAACAAAGAAAGAAAAAGTTTTGAAAAGAAAAGGAAGTCAAAACAAGTCGCTTTGTTGTACGTGAGTACAGAGTTGTCACCGCTGTTTTGACTTAAGCTAGCATGATAAGTCGCTTTGTTATACGTGTGTACAGACCTACCACCGCTGTCTTGCTAACATAAGAGGAACTCTAAGACAAACTAAGACACTATGTTGTATGTAAATATAGAACTGTGTCCGACGTTTGCCTTTTAAAGAAAATTTGCAATACCAAAAAGTTATAATCATTGTGTGTCTGCCTTGATCATAGAAGTATATCTAAGTATGGGACACGTAAGGTATTTTCTTAATAAATAAAAAAGCCAAAGGAATTTCCAAAGTGTTGAATACATACCGACAATCGACTTGGAATGTATATCACGACAAACAATCAAAGGAATAAATAATTTCTAAGTGTGAAAGTGAAATACTGAAAGTGCGTTTGACATCGCTATCTGATTGAACCTTCTTTGACTATCTCGCAAAAATGTTCTTTTAGTATAAATTTTATTTTTTAAAGTATTTTTGAGTTAATTTAATTTAATTTTATTTTTAGTTTATCTTATTTAAATTTTATTTTATTTTATCTTAAGTTTTATTAAAATGCATTTTTAGTTGGAAAAACAAAAATTGTGTGAAAATCTGTTGCTTAGTGTGAATGTTTTTGCAAAGTTGAAAAAATTCCGTTAAGTGAAAAAGTTGGATTTTATTCAATAATTTTAAAAATTTTCAATTAAGTTCGAATACCATACAAGTTCGAAGTTACTTTCGAACTTGCTAGAAGTTCGAACTTTAACCTAAGGTCGAAGGTGGTTGGTTATAAATAGGTCAACAGTGCCTCATTGAATGCACTTACCTTCGAACTTCTTCTCTCGAACTTGTCTAGTGATCTCGAACTTATCGCTCGAACCTATCGAATTTCGAATTTGTGTCTTGTTTCTCGAAGTTTGCTACTATTTCTCGAACATACACACATGCTTGAGTGTTGTGAACAATATAATACTAAGTAAGTGGTAGTTTAGGAAATTTTTGTGGCTAAAATCGATCATTTTTGAGTTTTGTGCCATTTTTAAAACTAGGTGACTTAAATCACAAGTTTTATAAGCAAAAACTTAAAATTAATAACATATAATCTTGATTAAAACCCATTAGGACTAGATTCTACTGTTAATTAAGTCAAAAAGGGTTAAAACCATAATTTTGAGGTTGAAAGTGACCGACTTCGAACTTGTTCTTCAGGTTCGAACTTGTCAGAAGTTCGAACTTGTTAATATCTAAAAGTTCGAAGTCAGTCATGTTCGAATGGGTTTCTCGAACTTAATGAAGTTCGAATGTTTTAAAGTCTCGAATTTGTGTAAGTTCGAATGAGTTAAACTTCGACCTTAATCAAGTTCGAAGTTATACAAGTTCGAATAACACAAACTTATTTTTAAATTAATTTCTAACTTTTTATTCGTCATTTGTGTTCAGATATGGGTGATAGAGCATTTTTTTAATAAGCATAATATGGTGTGGCCGTCGATCTCCAGCTGCCGGAGGCTCAGCCATACCGTCAAATGATCGAGTTTTTGACACAATCAAGGGTGTCTTATGCGCTAACGCACAATCTGCCGATTATTCTCACATACGTGAGGCAATTTTGGCAACAACTGCAAGTGGACTGCATAGTTACCCCTACAGTTTTGCGTACAAGAGTAGGTGGACATTCGATAGCTTTTTCTGCGGATCTTTTGCGTCAAATTTTGCAATTGCGGACAGTGGAACAGGAAGCCGGCCCGATTAACTTTCCGGCTCCAATAAGGCAAGCAACCTTTCTTAGAATGGGTTATGCTCAAGACATAACCAAGGCGTCTTATGTGAAGAGCGGCCTCATTGGACAGTGGAGATACTTAGTCCATGTGATCATGGTGTGCTTTGTGCCAAAGAAAGCAGGAATCGACACAATGGTGTCAAAGCTGCAGTCTGCTTTGATTTCGCTTGTCTACAACAAAGCGTTCAGCTTCTCAGATATGTTCTTCGGGGAGTTTGTTCACTAGATTTCAGCTCCCACCAGAGAAAGGTTTATTATGTACCCGCGCTTCATAATGATGATCATCCGCCACTTCCAGCCAGAGCTACCGACACTGCCAGAGCAAAGTGACGTAGCCATCATCAATAAAAGGATATTTGCCGACTGTCAGTCCCACAATGCTCGAAGGGCTGAGCAAGTCAGGCCACACGTGGCTCCTCTGTTTGGTGCCGCTATAGATCCAGATTTTGTTGCTCCCGAAGGGGATGACTGGATAGGTGAAGCACCCTAACAACAACCACAGTAGCAAGCACTGGCTAGGCGCACTCCGGTTGCTAGAACTACTTCCCGTTCCCAATCTAGTACAGAGGCAGGTGGGCCATCAACTTCGGCACCACCGCTTGACCAAAGGGAACAGACGCTGCTAGAGATTTGGGATGAAGGAGACGCAGCTCAAGAGAACATAGCTAAACAACTTGTTCAAGATATTTTGGAACCCCCAACCGGCATGGATGACATATTTAGAGAAATCGATGAATATCAGCCTCCAGTCGCCGAAACTGAAGGGACAACAGGAACAGAGACTCGTCAAGAGGTTGAAGGTCAAGTAGAGACCGCCTCTAAATCTGAATCAGAATCGAGCTCAGAAGAGGAAGAAGGTGAAGATCCAGTAGTTACTATTGGGAGATACGGATCAAGAGTTGTTGTTAGCAGAAGAAACATGTGACGTCATGTACTTCGAGACGAAGAGGAGGGAGACGCCAATTTTGTGATAGAAGAGGAAGCAACTATTGCTACTCATCAAAAGTCAAAGCGACAAGGCACAGATCAGGGAGCTCCGTCTATTTCCGCTACGATTCCATCTGTCGCAACCGTCGCTCCATCCACATCCGCTTCCATTCCATCCACTTCCACTTCATTCATTGAAAATCAGCGATTCACGGAGCTGAAAAGCAAAGTAGACTTCCAGACAGTCCAAATATTCCATCTATCTCAAGCTGTGAACGAATTGCAGCAGCATAACTCAAGATTGGAGCAAGAAAAAGCTCAATTACAAAAAAAAAAGTGGCTGCTCAACAGGAGGCGATGTCAGCTCAACAATCGCAAATTCTGACTCTGCAGACCCTGGTTGAGCAAATTATGAAAGATCTACAAGCTCAGAGGGAGAGCAGTTACAGAGAAGATGAGCTAAGGAGAGTCCAAAGAAGAGATGATGATGAAGGAGGTGACCCCAGCACGCAAAAAGA
The DNA here is from genome assembly GCA_020465985.1 of Centrapalus pauciflorus. Classification (NCBI taxonomy): domain Eukaryota; kingdom Viridiplantae; phylum Streptophyta; class Magnoliopsida; order Asterales; family Asteraceae; genus Centrapalus; species Centrapalus pauciflorus. The sequence goes on along the minus strand of JAANYP010003363.1, from coordinate 99,655 downwards.
TAGTGAGCTAGCAGATCTTCCACGTGAGACTGCTCAGCAAGCTGAGATTCAGGGGGAGCCTGGATCATCTGGGACAGGAGGAGGAGGAAGTCAGGATAAAGGCAAGGCTCCAGAGGTGTCAAAGTTAGTCTATCAAGAAATAATTGGAGCCTTGGCCGATGTTGATGATGACGACGAGATGAACTTTGATTTTGAGGATGAGTTGGAAGAACTCGAGGAAGGAGAATTTATCCCAGAGAATGTTCCTGATTGGAGCCCAAATAATGAAGTACTTGCAGATGAAGAAGACGAAGGTGACGAGTTCGTCACCCAGGGTCAAACAGTTACTGAGCAATACGTAAACACAGACCAGAATTCGATAGACTTAGACGTTCTGAAGTCAACGATAAATGATGATTCGGATGATGATGCTACTCAAGAAAAGGATAAAGAGCTAACGAATAAAGAGAAGAGACAGGTTTGGCTCAGAAAAGAAGAGAAGAAGTCTGAATTAGTTGTGAAAGAGAAGATGAGATTGCCAAGTCCAGGAAAACTGTCTGGAGGCATTCTCAGTTGGTTTCTCGACAGAGAATTACAGCTTTTTGTACTTAAGAGAAGAGACGGGCTGCAGTATCTAAAGAGAAAGCTAAAAGTCTTCAATACACTGCCGAAATGTGAAGTAAAAGAACTGTCATGGAAGAATCTGATAAATCTAGGAGACGACCAGTACGCAGTAGTGAAAGCTAGAATTATAAGAAAAGAAGGTCGGTCTGGAAGGTTTGAGAGAATAAAGCCAAGGGAAGGAAAGAGAGTAATGGATGAGTCTAGGATAGATCCATTGACCGGAAAGCCTTGGATGAAGATGTTCTAAAAGCCGGTTCGATGCTTAAAGAAGGTTCAATTCAAACCAATGAAATAGTAGAGGCAATTATGGAAGATCATGACGACAGAGTTATTTTGAAAGTGTATGACCCTCTGCACCTCGTAAACCTGTCTCAGGGCGACTTGCTGAAACTTCATGAGCAACCAATCTATTTTCATGAAGGTTGGAGGTCTGAAGGAAAGAAATACCAGAAGGTTGTAAAGGTGTTTGTAGAATAGGGTTTGTATGCTGGTAGCATTTTGAATAAGCCTAGTACTGTAGATTAACTGAATATCTAGTTAAAAGCTATCGTCAAGGGGACTCTGTTAGTGCATCCTGTGTGACGTTAGCAGTCTAACTGTAGATAGTCTTTTGTAATAGTTCAGGCTTTATAATTACAAGTTAATACATACGTTTGATATTGGTTATATATGTTTGATCTTGTTTGTGATTGATGTTTACTTAAGTTCAAAGATAAGTTCAAAAATAAGTTCAAAGATAAGTTCAAAGATAAGTTCAAATATAAGTTTAAAGATAAGTTCAAGAACAAGTTCAAAGGCAAGTTCAAAAATAAGTTCAAAGGCTAGGGTTTGAACTTAGTAGGAGCTAAGTTCGAACATGTAGTGGATAAGTTCGTGGGCTTGGGCCTATACGAACTTGTCTGAGCTAAGTTCGAATCTAAGCTCTATAATTAAGAGTTAATCCGTTTTCATTAGTGACTTTTGCAGAGATTAGTATCCAGAGCACGTATAGTGCACTACGAACTTGAGAAGATTTCAGAGAGTCGTTTCGGAGAGATACACGTGTCGGGTCGTTCGTTGTGACGACTATCATTGTGTTAGTCTCCGGTTTCCGTGTGTGTGATCGATCTGTTAAACCCCTAACGAGGATTCCGCACTCGTTGGAAGGTGTCGCGTCAAGATCAGATCTGTAGGTAGGTGACCTTACAATTATTATTATTATTATTATTATTATTATTATTATTATTATTATTATTATTATTATTATTATTATTATTATTATTATTATTTGTAACATCCGGCATTAAACCACGTTAGCAACTATGACCTAATCAGTATTTAATAGCCAAGTATAACCTAATCAATGGCCATTAGCAATTAATCAAAGTGATTAACAATGTTCATAAGGAAATTCAACTCAATTAGAATCAAATTCATCGGTGCGATGAATCGGGAAATCAATTAATCCGATTGATTTACGATATGAGGGATTAATTCAACTAAGTACATAAATAAATTATGATTAGTGACACTAATCATACACTAATACAATTACTTAACATTAATTATGCTAGACTAAAACAATTCATTAAACAAATGCATTCAAAAGTATTTATGAAATTACAAATAAAGGGAAATACAAGAATACATTTCTAAATACTTTTATACAAAAAAAAGGAAAATACACCCAAAATATCTTGAAAATCCGGCCCATAGGTGTACTATATAGAGTTTGACTTATATTTTTTTATTACAACCTCCATAACACATCAAAATCAAATCCTCATTCACCATCTTCTTTCATTTCAACCAAGATCACACTCCACCTCCATTTGATGACCAATTATCCCTATAAATAGAGGACTTATCTTCATTCATTTCCACACATTTCACAAGCCAAAAACCTCTCTTCTTTCTCCCTAAAAATCCGGCCCTAGTCTCATACACAACCAAAAATTGTGTTTTTCTTTGTTCTTCAAGAAATTCAAGTGTTCTTGGTGCAACTTTTTCAAGAGTTTCAACTTCTACTCATTTTCATTCTCCTAACAATTCAAAGTATGTAAATACTAACTTATTTCATCTTACATTTATGTTTATATAAGTCTTGCCTAATATATATAATCACCAACAACAACAAGTTTCATAAAAACTCAAGTTTATAAGTCACTAGTTTTTGTTTTTAAGTTGTTTTCTTCAAATGTGTTTATAAATATATAAACACATCATGAAAGTGTAAATATTAAGAAAAACAAGTGATATATATATATATATATATATATATATATATATATATATATATATATATATATGTTTTATAACTTTTATATAAGTAGTCCTTGAATAAACAACAAGAATCACTAGTTATTTCAAGTTTATGAACTACAGAATTTCGGCAGAAAAGTTGCATCGACTTTGAAAAATCATAACTAATTCATAACTTAACCAAATGAGTTTATTCTTGTCTCAAAAGTTAGATCTATGTCATAACTAAAAATCTAGAAGTGTTCATAATTTATTATGGGGTTTAGAACCCCCAGATTTTATTTGGGAACCCGAAAGTTTGACAGCTCAAAAATGGCCAACATAGGGTTTTCAACAAGCTTTTTTCCTAACCTAAACATCTCGAAAATGGTCGTTCTTGACTTTAAAAATTCTTTGTATATAGTAGTTTAATGTCCAAGAAAACCAAAACCTTCGAAAACCTGGAAAATTATATATATATGACGTTTTAAGTGGGTTTTATCTATAAACTTGTAATGTTGGGTGATTTAAAACATAACAACATTTATACATACATATTATCATATATGGGAGTATTTAAATCCCTTATATCATTTAGGACTCGGTTAAACGCGTCCGGTGTCATCACTCATCAACAACGTAAATCGTCGTTTTTACGCTCATTTTGCCATCAACATGCGGTGAGTCTTCATAGCCCCTGTTTTCACTATCTATTGGGGTGGAAATACATGCACTGTTTTCATATGGACATCAAAACTGTTTATTTCTTATATGTATTACAAATGTGGATCCATCAGCCCTCAAATCACGAACCATTAATTGCATTTATTTGCAAGCACGAATATATTGTGGATAGATCTATCGGGAGTCATGTCCCCCATTCGGGTTAGTCCTAATCGGCTAACGGCAGGATGCATATATATTCAACACACGGTATTACGTATGGGAATACTGCACAGGGCAAACTCATTTAATTAAGCTTCGGTTGCATGATGGTTTATGTAATACATACATGGAATTTATGGTTTATAAATTCAACTCATCAGATAATGTCCATACAATTGGTCTTTTCACGTAAACCTATGAGCTCACCAACAATTTGTTGACGTATTTTAGCATGTAATTTCAGGTGATTAAGACATGCGCATTTATCGGAAGCATTCCAAGGCTTCCGTTCATTCTGGAGTCGCATCATTTTCAAACTCGGAGATTTATTTGCATCTTTCCTGATAAACTAAATTGTGTATTTAAATCTTGGTAATTTTAGAACTACTTACGATGTATTTTGGTTATGTAAAACAATATTTATAATTGAAGTTAAATCAATGTATTTTTGAAAACGTCCATATAGTGGTCGTTCGTGATGATTATGGTTACGCTTCCGCGACGTCATGCTTCGTTTCCAACCGGGGTAACGGGGCGTGACATTATTATTATAAGTCAAGGGCATGTTTACTTTAATCGGCGGCAAGTTAGGAAGCGACGGAGTAGACGATGTCGACCCAAATGATGAGGTCGTTTTCCATCATCGGTGAATCGGATATGGAATGAAGATCCTGACCCGAATTATTCCCTTTGATCACCGGCACGTGCTGGAGATCCGCCATCGAGAAGCTATTTCCGGCCAAATATTTGGCCTCTGACAGTCGTGCTTCTTAGACGTCAAGCAAACTCCCCAGCTCCTTTTCTAGCTCCTTCACTACAGTCGCCAGTTCAGATTTCTGAGACTCCACTTCCATCCACACTGATTGTAAAGTCTTTATCCAGTTCCATAAAAATCTTTAACTTCCATTTTCCCTCACTATCACCGGTTCAAACCTGGATCATCCGTTTATGTTCAGAATCGACAGATCTGGCGGAAATTGTTAATTACTTCATAGCGATTCTCGTGGATTTCTCTCGGATCAGGAGAAATCTGCTCCTCATCTTTCAAGTTTGACATTTTTTTCACGCCATTTCATCAGTAGCACCTTCTTTCACCGCCTTATCGTCTTCAAGCCCTGGGAGATGAATTTTAGGCAATGTCACGGAATATTCAAATTCAGAAGCAGTAGTACTGTTCTGTTCACCTTCTTGAACATTCTTGTTGTCGTGGTCACCAGATTCTTCTTGTTTTTTATTGTTAATGTCGTCGCCGGTAGGTATTTGTGAGTGATGAATGTCGACGACGGCGAGCATAGATCTGCTGGGTTTGGCTTCTTCTCAAAGCACATATGTTTCCTTTAAGTTTTGCTTTTCAAAAACATATAATAATAATAATAATAATAATAATAATAATAATAATAATAATAATAATAATAATAATAATAATAATAATAATAATAATAATAATAATAATGCAAATAATAAGAAAAAAATGCAAAAAGGGTCCTTTATCCTTAAAAAGACGAAATTGCTCTTGACTTAACAGAGACATTTAACGGATTCTGTTAGAAAGGACCATTCTTGCAACTTTTTGGTAGTTAAAACACTGACATTGCAACTTTTTTGAAAAAAGGACCAAAATTGCAATTTGGGGTTAGTTAAAGAGAAAATTACCAAGAAAGATAATATAAAATACAAAAGTTGACAATAAAGGTATTGAATTTTGCCGAGAAAAGTAATGTAAAATTCTATTTTGGCCGACAAATTACATGAAAAATAAATTTTAGGTCAAGAAAGATATCAAATATTATTTTTTTACCAAAAAAGGGAGCATAAAATTAAAAATTTACCTTCTTAATTGGTCATAAATACCTTTTTATGTCAAATTTGAATTTTATGTTATCTTTCATTGCCTAAAAAATTTTACATTACCTTTATTATCAAGTTTTGAATTTTATATTACCTTTCTTGGTAATTTGACCTTAGTTAAAGGATCATCTATGCAATTAACTATATATATACATATACATATATATATATATATATATATATATATATATATATATATATATATATATATATATATATATATATATATATATATATATATATCTGTGTGTGTGTCTGGGGAGGGTTCTTTTAATAATCTAAATATTTGTGTGAACTTGAGAACCATAGGTGTAGTTTTGGCAAAACAAAAATTTATCTATCATATTTATATATTCTCTCTTTCTCTTTCATTTAAACCCTAAAAAAATATACACTATTTTCCTTTCTCTCTTCCTCTCTCTATAAACACTATAAAACCCTAAAAAATTGTCGTCATTGCCACCGGCCGCCACCACGATCTCGAAGCCACGATGAACTCTTTCTTCTCCTTTACATCTCTCATGATTTGGAAGTCTGATGGTCAATAGATGACGATTTGGAAGTCGAATGGTCAAGAAATGAAGATTTGGAAGTCCGACAGTCAAGAAATGAAGATTTGGAAGTCCGACAGTCAATAAATGAAGGTTATTTATAAGATATTAGATCTAGAATGAATCTAATGGTTATTAGATGTTTTTTGTTAAAAAAAATTTGTTTATGATTCACAAAATTTGAATAGTTTTTTTTTTTTTTGTTTAAAAAAGTATTTTTAGTATATTTTATATCAGTTGCCTACCAAGTGTTTGAGAAAATGTCTAAATGAAATTTTTTTTTTTGTTTCAGTTCGTCTTTAATACTCTACGTAGAGTATATGATACTTGACATTCTATGCGACGTTCTCATAGAATAAGTGATATTCTATGTAAAATACATGATATTCTACATAGATTATGTTTATTTGTTTGTTGGGATTTCTGGTTCCTAATGTTTTGTCTCTGATGGTTTTGTTTCTTTATGTATTCTATGTAGATTAGGTTTGTATTTCTATTTAGAATATATGATACTCTATATGGAATATATAGTATTCTATATAGAATTGATTATAGCTAGTTTGTATATATGTAGAATATTGTTATTGTTATACTATTTAATTTGTTATTGTTGTATCTATATAGAATAAATAATCAATGTTGATTGTTTAGATCGGGGATGTTATACTTAGATAAGTATTTTTGTTAAAAAGATTTTTGTATATTATGCACAAGATTTGAATGTTTTTTTTTGTTTAAAACTGTATTTTTGGTGTATTTTGTAAAAATTGCATACCAAGTGTTTAATAAAATGTCTAATTGATATCTTCTTTTTTCTATTTCAGTTCGTTTGTAATATTCTATATAGATTACGTGATACTCTACACAAAACACACGATACTCTACATAGAATTCTTGATGTTCTACATAGATTATGTTCATATGTTCATCGGATTTTCTGGTTCTTAATAGGTTTGTATTTGATGATTTTGCGTCTTTATGTATTCAATGTAGATTTGATTTGTATTTTATATAGAATAGATGATACTTTATAGAGAACAAATAGTATTCTATACAAAATTGATTGTAGATAGTTTGTATCTATGTAGAATATTGTTATTGTTGTAATAGTTAATTAGTTATTGTTGTATCTATATATAATTCATGACACTCTATATAGAATACATGAGAATGTACATAGAATACGTTCACCAATTAATTTGTTAGAACTGTGTGTTTGATGTATTTCTACATAGAATACATGACACTCTACATAAAATACATGATAATCTACATAGAATATGTTAGATATTTAATTTCAATCTTGTGGCTTTCTTTTGTAATAAATATTATTAGTTTATTTCATTGTAATTAATTTCTAGACTTTGTTTACATTGTTTCTTTATTTTTCAAGTAGAGGGGGTCAAAGTGTAAAAGTTTGAAAGTTGAATTAATTCTCTTGTAAAGTTAGGTCTCCTAGGGTTTGGTGACATAATTCAGAATACACAGATAGTACTGCAGCCGCCATTTTGAGAAACATTCTCTTTGTCCTTATTCTTAATCATTCTTCAATCATTGAGTACATATTCTGATTGCTTGAATGTTTGTGTGATATATACAGATACGAGTGCTGATTATTCTAGGAAATCAATACTAACAATTGGTATCAGAGCTCAGGAGGTGGATTTAAACTACAATCTTTGGGATTTCTGTTGTTGTTCTTCGAGTTCTTCACCAAAAACCCACGGTTTGATCATTTTTCCTCTTAAATATTTCTGTTTTTTCGTGTTTCTTCTTCATATAATCATCTAGTATTCATCCCATAGTGATTTAGAGCTGTTTAGGTTCAATCATTACATGTTTTTGTCCTTCTAAATCTGATTTTCAGTCTCGAAATATATGGGTTTTTATTTCAGTTTTGGTCCATTTTTAAACGATTTTTAGGTGTTTTGGTTTATTTTAAGTACTTAAAAGTGTTTAGAATAATTTTCCAATCATTTAGAAATATCTTTTAGACCAAAAACTGCTAGTTTTAATTCTGGAAAAATTCTGAAAAAATCATAACTGTTGCATTTCGGACCCCAGTTCGGACCACTTCGGACCTCAATTCGGTCCACTCAGGACCATATTTCATCATATTTCGGACCATAGTTTATCCAAATTCGAACCTCTTTTCGGACCAATGAGAACTTCGGACTAACCGAAGTTCTGTTGAAGTATTTTTAAAACACTTAAATTTACTTGTGCTTTCATTTAAATTTCATCTCGGACCATCCAAACTTCGCACCCATTCCGAATTCGGTATTTTCAGTTGAAAATTTTTCTAAGTGTCCATCCGAACTATACACTTTTCATCCGAAATTCGGTCCATCCGAATTTCAGTCCGTCCGACTTTGTTCAATCAGAATTCGGTCCATCACTCATTTCACTGTTCATCCGAACTTTAGACCATCCGAGGTCAACTGTTCATCCGAACTTCAGACCATTCGAGGTCAACTGTTCATCCGAACTCTGTATCATCCGAGTTACTGTTCATCCGCACTTCTGCTAATCCGAATTCAGTTTCCACCTTCAAGATCTCCTTCTTTCAAATCAACACTATCAACCATGTCTCGAGAGGCCCTTGTCCTAGGATCAGAGAACAGACCACCTGTTTCGTATCCGGATGAATACGAGCAGTGGAAGTCCAGATTTCTTAAATTCATCTGTATGAAACCCAATGGCAATCTTATGCTCCAATCTATTTCCGAAGGCCCGGTCATCTATTATCGGGAAATAGCTGTCAGGCCTGAAGCCGATCCACCTGTTCTCGCATCTAAAGTGGAACGTGAACCTGCAAATGACGCAGAGAGAGACGGGCAACATGCAAACAAAAGGGCGGAATATCTTATCTACCAAGCCCTTCCCACTGAAATCCTTGCTGGGGTGGACAGCAAGATGTCTGCCAAGGAAATGTAGGATGAACTGGAGGTTCAAATGCTAGGGGCGGATTTAGACGATCGAGCTAAGATTGAGGACGCCAAGGCTAAGTTCACTGAGTTCAGGGCCAAAGACGGGGAGTCTCTACAGGCCACGTTCACCAGATTCTGTGTTGTTCTCAACGAGCTAAACAAACTGCACATTAAGAAACACAAGGATGACATCAATATCCAGTTCTTTGCTGCCTTAGCCCCTGAATGGCAGGTTGCATGCCGGGCCACTAGAAGAGTGTTGGACATCCCAAATGTGTCTATTAATGTGGTTTTCAAGGAGCTGAAAAAGTATCAGGGAGATGTAGACCACCAGAAGCAGATGACTAATCAGTTAGCATCCATGTTACTCTCTGCCAACACGGGCATTAAACTCGCTGATTCTCTGGCCCTTATCTCCAACAAGAACCTATCTACCACATCCTATACTAAAGGTTCCTCATCATCCCAATGCAGATATGCTTCACCTCCGCGTGAGACTTTAGATGAAGAAGAAGCAACGATTCGAGAACAGATTGTGTTATGGACTAATCGTCTTCAAAAAAGACGTAACAAAACAAATAAGCAGCTTCGCTACGACAGTGGCTCGCGGAGGTATTCTGATGATAGGATGAATGACAGGCGTGATGAAAGGAGAGATGACTATCGCAGAGATGGCAGGAGGGATGACTACAGAAGAGATGATAGAGATGACATGCGCTATGATGACTGAAGGGACTATCAGGTTGACCGTCGTTATGAAAGGCGAGACGATAGAAGAGATGATCGCAGAGATGATAGACGCGATTATAATCGTCGGAATGATCGTCAAGAGGATAGACGGGATGAGAGACGTGATGATCGACAGGACTATGATCGTCGAGACAACCAGATGGATGACAGCTGAGAACCTCGCCGTGCTGGCAAAAGGTCGGTTAAAAGGAGAGATGAAAGGCCAAGAGCCGAAGAGCCAAAAGGGAATGACGAACGCCTGTGCTACAAATGCATCAAACCGGGCCACTTTGCTTGGGAATGCAACAACCAGTTTGAAAGAGACGTTGGCTATTATGAGTGGAAACTGGAGGCCGCTAAAAAGAAATCTGATGCTATGGCTTTGGTTGCCCAAGAAGATTATTGGGATGCGGAGGATACTGATGAAGAGGACGGCAAGGGTGAAAATTGCTACATGGTGGATCGTATTGGATTGGCTGACTATGCTACAACGTCCGATTCAGATTCAGACAATGTTGTTGAGGGGGAGACACCGCAAAATCCACCAGCATGTCTGATGGCCAGATCCGAGGATCCAGAATGTTCTTCATCAGATTTTGAGGCATGTGAGGTGCATTCTTTTTACATTCCAAAACATGTAAATAATATATCTGTACATAGTGAATGTAACTTGCACACACATATACTTGATCTAGAAGCTAGATTAAATGCTGAAACGGAAAAGTGTGTCAACGCTGAACATCTAGCCCAAACATTAAAAGAATCATCTGAGTTATATCAAAAGAAGTGGTTAACTAATCATGACGTGATAAAACAGATGCTAACTGAAAAGATGTTCAGGATAGGAATACGTATCTAGAATCTTGTATGGATAGACTATCAAATGAAAAGAACTCTTTAAAATCAGAAATATCTGTTCTTTCAAAACAATTAGAGACTGTAAGTATGGAAAACATAGATAGTTTAGAAAAATATAAAATGATAGAAGAAGAAATAATAGGTTTGTACTCTCGCATAAAGACCCTTGATGATAAATTTTTAAAACGGGGTCAAACAAAACAAACTATTCACTTAAACCAACCCAGAGAGACTAGGTTTTATCATTCCAAACAAGGAATTGGTATTAAAAATCCAAAGTACTTGGAAAAGGCTCAACAAGTTTTATCTCTCTTTTATGACATGAATTATATGGGTGCTGGGCTTAAATCCTTTTTTTCGAATCATCGGAAGAAGTCTTAACCCAAGAGGATGAGAAACGTAATGAAAACAAAGAAAAAGAAATATCTTTTAAATATGAAGAGCTAAACGAGACTTATCCTTATAGAGTACCCACTCTATAGGAAGATTTCTTGTCTAGTTATGCAGAAGCTGAAATGAAAGCAGAACGACGACTTAAATTAATTCTGACACGACGACTTAAGTTAATTTGAAAAGAAAACCCCCTGGTGTAAGGAGTGTTTTCAACCATGATTCCTTTTAATCATGACCTTCCACGTGTCTCCTTTTCGCGCTTATTCTTTTTCATTTAAAACCTCCAAATTTTTTCAAACCGCCAATATTCCTTTTAGCGATTTCCTCCTCCTTCTAGGGTTTCCTTTCCTATGGCTTCAGGTTAGTTTCTTCTTCTTCGTTCTACTTCATCATCTCGTCTTTTATTGTTTGCATTATTTCGAAATCCGACGTTCGTTTAAAGTCAAGTTGTAACATCCCTAATTTAATTTACATGCAATGAACGATTAAGACCCAATTGATGTATTAATAGATTAGTATTTCGATTAAGTAAATTCCGTTCACAAATTTAAATATGATAAATAATGATGAGAAATCATCATTGTTGCTTTTTTGAGCAAGCATAAAAATAAGGAAACATCATTGGTAAGGTGAACAAACATCGATATTAAAAAGGGAAAATTATGCAAAAAACCATCGAAGTACAAAATTTTTTCGATTAAATTGGTCTGTTAACCTGTTATAACAGGTTAACATGCTTAAACCTATTTTGCATAAACCATCAAAGTATAAAAATTTTTCGATTAAGTCCCCATTTTAATTTTTTTCTGGATAAGTCCCCGAACTACTTAAACCTTTCAACTTTTCAATAAAATAAAACGAATTTTTTTAAACATTTAAAAACGACGATGTTTATTTTGATGAAAGAGCATGCCAAGTTAGTCTAGAGCAAAATAAGTTGGTTTGAAAATAATATTCTTTTCAAAACGATGATAGTTGTTTGAAAATAATAAAAAAAAATTTAAAAGTCCGTTATACCGGATAACATAAGTTGGTTTGATATAAAATCATAAATGATTATTATTTCGATCCTATGTTTGTCTAGACCACAATTTTTAAATATATTTAACAAGTTTATTCCGACAAAACTTTAACCAATAAAAATGATCGTTTTGATTTATTATTTTGTTTTTTTTTTTTTTGCATCCACGCATGTGTGACGTGAGTGTCAGTTGAACAATCACTTAAATTGATAAAACAACAAATAACATGGGTTTTTATCAAGATAAGGGAACTGTGTGGCAAAAAAATTAGTTGAGGGATTTATAAGACAAAATAATTTAGTTAATGGATATATAAGACAAAATAATTTAGTTGGGGGACTTAATCGAAAAAAAATCATAGATTTATAAAATCCATTCAGCAATTGCAACCCGCTCAACTGGTCACCGGTAAATTTTCTTAAAAAGACACCAAATTCGTGATTTTTATTTAGTTAAGGGACTTATCAGACAAAAAAATTGATTGAGGGACTTAATCGAAAAAAACTTGTAGTTTGATGGTTTTTTGTGAAATTTTCCCTATTAAAAATGATAATGATGATGAGAAATCATCATCGTCGTCTTTGAGCAATAATAACATTGAGGAACCGTCATGGTCAATACAAATAAAATCCAAAGTGTGGATATTTAAAAAGGATAAAGTGTGAAAAATGTAAAGTTGAAGGGGTATATTGCACATAAGGAAAAGTTGAGAAGAGAATATGAAAGTGAATGATGCGAGTGTCGTTAACCCGTCAAAAATACCACTAAATACCTTAGAAGCTAGGGTAGAGCGAGAGGTTAAATGCATGTATTCGAGCGACTAGCGTTGTAATTTAAATAATTTGAAAAGATTAATTGGTTTGTAAAAAAGTTGATTACTTGATTTATAAAATTAATTACTTACGAGATTTGTAAAAAGAAAACTTAATTAAATCGTTTGATTAAATATAATACGAAGATAATCATTCCTAGATTCCACACTTAGCTTTGTTTTTAATTTATAAAAACGATGTAAAGATTACATAGACATAATCTTTTTTATAATTATTATTAGCATCGTTACATAATCTTGGGCATAGCGTGTGACATGTTTGATTACTCGTCTTAATTAAATAAATAACTCGGCACAAATAATAAAATATCAACGAACTATCTTGTGAAACGCAACCAAATAAATAACAATCATTCGTTTACAATCTAAACATAATTAATAAAACCATGCAAACATAAAGTAATCGTTCGTAAAATTAAACACTTAGCGTTGTGCTTCCTCCGAGAATGATTATTGCGAGACTAGCAGGACATTGTTGGTGCAATACTCCAGAATTGTGTATCCATCTTCATAGCCAATGTCGTAGCTTGGTTCGTGTGCTCTTCGTACTTGTGTTCGCTCAAACGGGGTCCTTTTCCTTAGCTTTCTTCTCCAAAAAACTATACCTTCTTTTAAACTTTGACTTTGTATTTATAGGAAAAGCTGGAAAAACCCTAAAAACGGCTGGAAATTATTTTAATGGGTTAGGCGCAGCCGTAGGCGCAGGCCTGCGCCCCCCCCTCCCCCCCTGCACATGTCTGTAAAAATCCGTATTTTGGTGAATTAATTTCTTCTCCTAAGCACTTGGTCTGAGCGCAGGGCTGCGCCCCTCTCTGCGTCTGGCTCTGAAAATTTGTCCTTTTTTCGCCAATTTAAACTGAATTTTATTTACCTGTATAAGCACAGAATTTATTCAATAGTAGTACATTCTACGACATGTTCTCAATAAAAACAACTCTTTTATATCTAATAAACACGGTAAATTGTAACCCGATCAAACTTCCCCAACTTAGCCCTTGATCGTCCTGAGCAAGCAACGAAAATCAGACTTTTAAACATCGGGTTTATCAAGCGTGAAAGACGTAATCAACTTACTTAAACAAATACTAGCCTTCGTAAACACAAGTAAATTCAAAGACACGAACAAAATTACTTTCAGATATATCGTGACGTCTCTCGGATAGTTGTTCGAAAGTTCCTCACCACTATTATCCTTTTAGCTCAAGGTTATAGAATTGAATTCACGTGGGTCACTGGACCATCTTTTTCCTCGATGCATGATTAAAGCTATGGATTTTTCTTTTCTTTTTGGTCTTTTTCATGCATTATCTATGTTTTTCATTTCAAGTTCACGTGGCTTTCTAGATGATTCGTGTAACAGGATTTGGGTCAGCCAGTCCCAGACCAGTTGGCCTTAGGGGACTAGGCATGATGGTACCCTTCAGACTTAATCTCCTGAATCAACTAGGCCACACTTGAATTGAGGCTCTATTCGTGTTCGCTTCCTCCCCCTTATTGCATGAATAAATAGTGGCTATTGAAACTTTTGTTATTTATCGTTTGCTACAACATGATATATGCTACTTCAAATTCGGTTCACTCCTTTGATTTTAACTGTTTATGACTCTCTGTGTTGTATTTAAACTCATATAATTACATCTTTTTACTTGAAACCGACCTAACTAACATCATCATATTTAAGTCGCAAGCTCAACAATAAGGATTTATAGGGCAACTTGATCGGATCATTTTACGGCTTACTTCTCACACAACCTTTCTTAAAAGAAACACATTTATTTAGTAATGAAAAATGCATGCGAAAATAATAAATCATCCTACTAAACAAAAATGAACGGAAGAACCTGACTACTGTGGTGGTGGCGGCGGTCCAAAGATGCCGGCAAAGAATTCCCCGAAAGGATTTCGATCTTCTTGCATGAGTGGTGCAGGCGGGTATGTGTTCGCAGGATGCACCACGCTGTCTCCTCGTGTCGTGGTTGGGACCCGGCCATAAGCTGGGAAGTATTGAGGTGTTCGCTCCTCAACGTTCAGCCTCTCAAAGTTCTGCCACTGATAGTCCTCATATTGTTGGTGTGGCAACCCAGCGTTATAGTTCATATTGTCTCTCACCACGTCAATGTATGCCCAGTGCTGCTGGTTGTAGAAGGCATTCTGAAATGCCGACGCGCGCACACCTATGTAGATATCATCAAATGCGGCTCGTTTGGGTCTCCAGCTCGTGTTGGAACTCATCCATCCTCCCAACTACATCCTCTTGGAAGCTACCCAAACGCAGGTTCATTGCATCTAACCGTGCAATCACCTGAGACATATCATTGGCTCCCCCCGCTGCATGTACTCTCTCTGCCTGATGCTGGTGATAAGCTTCTGCTTCTTCTACATCATACGGCTCTCGGTGCGTCTTCCCCGTGTCTGAGTCGAAGATTTCAAACCCTTGATCTGTTTGGCTAAGTTGATGCTTTGTATCATAGCTGCTGTGATGACGGCGCCGGAGACTCCCCTTGGAACAGAGATGGGAGAAATCGCTGCTTGAGCCCTCAAAAACTCTGATATAATCCATCCATGAGGAATTATCTTCCTCTCCCTTGTGTCATACATCGACCAAAGGTCGTTCATTACAATCCAAGCAAAGGAGAGGCTCGGCTCTCCTGTCATCAACGCGTAAAGAGTGGTTACCTCCTTGTGCCGAATCTTCGTCAAATCACTGTCTCTTGGAAGCACATTGTTGGTAACGATCTTGTGCAACACTTTCGCCATGGGGCTGAGATCGCGCCTGGCGTATGCTGTGTAACCTGCCCGACATTGTAGTCAATTCTTAATTTTTCCGCCAACTATGTAGTCCATTCGCCCTCCCATGTTCTATCTGTAAAGGCTAACTGTGCATCCGTCTTATACTCATAGTTGAAAACCCGTGCCTCGTCTGCTCTAACTCCGATATCAACTCCAAAAATTTCTCTCAAGGCTTGTGCATTCATCGGGAACTCATGTCCATTTACACGCCCTATCAATGTGAAATCGCCTCTATATCGTCCTTCCTCTCTTCTCAATGTGGACATCCATTCCACGACCTCGTCGTGATAAATATGCTCCCCTCCTAAATCCAATACCGCCTCCCATCCTAAACGGTTGAAGCACCTTACTACCCCATAGTTCTCAAATTCATCTTTTTTCACTCTCTTTTCTACTAAGACCTTGCCCGAGAATTTCTTCGTCATGAATAATTGCCGTCGTATGTTGGCCGGGTGTTGTGACAGATAGAAGTTTGGATTCCATTCTACCCTCGGTTGGGTAGAGGAACTGGCGCCTTCTCCCACACGTTGTCTTGTTCGGCGAGACATCTGCAATTACGATGACTTAAGTATATATATAATTATAAAATTCTCAAGTCGTTCTAATTTCACAATAAGGAATCATAACTTATAATTTGTGCAATAATCACATCATATGTAACATAAATATGCATAACTTATTCATATTGAGCTAAACACATTGTCATATTTAACAACTTAAGCAAATTGCACAAAATAGCAACGAACTTTTCGGAAATTGACTAACATGCCTTTTTTCTTAATTGTAACCATGATTTTACTTAATACTCTACTTTGCATCATAAAAGCACTAAGTTTATCTTGTTTAATTGGCCATGCAAAAAGTCAATCTAAAAGTCAAAATCAACCTCAAAACTCCATTAAAGCTTAGTTATTCTTAAAGTGGTGGAAAGTTCATACCTTGCTTTTGATTGAAAATGGAGGAGGAGTTAAATCTAACTTGTAGTAAACGAGTTCCTAGCTTGATTCCTTCTTCCCCAACTTGAGTTGAAAACTCAAGTGTTTTGCCAAATCTTGTGTAATGTGAAGATCTACCTTGATTTCTAGTGATTTTTGTAGGCAAAAATGGGTTTTTTAGTGTGAAAATATGTGAAGAGGATGAAGAAACCGTAAGGGGAGCGCAAGGGTGCTCCTTGTAGGGTTTTATAACACTTTTCCTATTTAAAATGGGGTAAAAACGGGCAGGCGCACCCTTGGGCGCAGGCCTGCACCGGCGGCTGCGCTTGGGGGGCCTGTTCAGGTTTAAAAAATTTCGTTTTTTTTTCAGTTGGTTGGGTGCATGCTTGGCCTGATAGTTTACGTTTTTTCAATAAAAAATTATGATTTAGAAGATTTTTCCTAAACTATTAACACATTTATGTGTTTCCCCTTCCCCAACTTAGAAAAATTGTGGCGTCCTCGACACTAAGAGAGCTTAAAATAGTTCAATGAAACGAGCCATATGTGGATAACAAATTCATTGCAAGTAATAGTCCTACTAGTTATGGCATGAAAAAGTTACGATGTCCTACAATCTTCGGTGCCACCATAAACACCGATCAATCAATTGTTTACGGCCAACGGCCAATTACACAACCCAAAAGTAATTGTTTAGGTATCAAGAATCATTGTTTGTTAGTGGAGATCACACGGAACAACTTCTTTCAATACTCGTCGGGGGAAGTCATGTGTGAGGTACGGGCGGAGGTGGTGTGGGAACTTCGGCGGCCGACAATCCGCTCAAGCTCTTCCACCTGAGAGTGGAGGCTAGAGAGCCAGTGGGAGTGAGCTCCCACCGAAATCCCATGGACGTTGAAGTCATGCTTGAGCTTGTCAACCTCCATAAGAACCGCTTTGATCTTCGTAAGTCGTGCCTCCAAAACATCATTTGCTGAAGGTTGTGAATGTGATGGTCCTCCCTCATCGTTACGCTCCTCGATAAGCCTTGCTTTTCCCTTCTCCAGAGTTTTCTCATACACATAGAAAGAACGAGCTGCAGGGATGATGGAAACTGTGCCATGAGCTGGGTCCCGAATCAGAAAAGTGCCCGAAACTTGTTCAAACATTAATCCAGCCATGGTATGTCTAGTGAACCACACATCATTTAGCCCTAACAAACGTGGGCTGGCTCCCTCAGAAATGACTTCCATGTTAATAAACAACTCACTTAGCATACGACCATAGGGGATTTCCATCTGTGTTTTTGAGAAAGTAGCTTCCCATATGGTTTGCATCATTATATATGCGAGGGAGATGGAGGGTTTACCAGTGATCAATGCGTGAATGAGGATCACCTCTCGTGTCCGAACAGCGGTGGTGTTAGAAGATCGTGGTAAGATGTTGAAAACAATAATTTTCCAAAGCACCTTTGCCCATGGCCGTAGATCACCTCGATAGTATTTAGAGTAAACCCGTGCCTACTTAATAGTGAGGTTGAACACCTCCGTCAATTTCTTAGCCCATCCCTCAGAATGCCGTAATACACCACTTAACAAATCTTGTTCGGTCCAGAATTCACTTACTACAGGTAGCTCAGTATCGAAGTCAAAATAGTCACATAGCTCTGTACTAGAAACTATTACTTCCTTCCCATTAATACGCCCCCGAAGTTCAAAGTCATGCTCCACGTCACCCTCCCTACGAATGAGAGATCTCATCCACTCATGAATCTCCGACTCGTGAACATAAGGCGTCTCAATTCGTAATGCACCCGACCACCCTATTCGATCAAAACTCTCTATAATTCCGAAGTTTTTAAAATCAGATTCTTTCAATGTCTTCTCGATGTAAAAGTGAGTGGGTGGTTCTAAGACCGGTGGTGATGGTGGAGGTGAAGGGTACTCTATGTTAATTGGAATGGGCATGTGCACGCGCATACGTGGGGTGCGCTTGGGGCGCAGCGCGGGGCGCAGGCCTGCGCTGGCCGGTGCGCTGCCCTGATGCCAGGTGATTTTTGTGTGTGCTGATTGTAGTGTCTGGTCCCCCCAAAAGCTAACGAATTTACGTACAATGCACTGATTTTCGTCCTCGATTTTTCCATGTTTTCGTCATTCTTCAGCTTTGGATTTGCATCCGCTTGATGGATAGGTTTTCCCCAACTTAGTTCGATGCGACATGTAACAGTCTATTATAGGATGAAATATTATTTAGCTAGGTGTTTTACGGGAGTAACTAACTAAGGTATATTAAAATCTATTCTAATATCTAAAAGTAAAAACACACTTTCGTGGTGAAAACGATTGCACTTAGCACGTGCAACAAGCCTTTAAACCCCTCGGTAGCCCGAGTGGACGAGTTATAGTCTCGTGAGGGTTTCTATGGAACACACCCACAAAGTTCACTGGATTGCCTTCCAGAAAGCGCTAAGTTTAATGTCTTCAGCCAGACACTTAGGAACTCTTAATATTTAAGTGATATCTTCCAAGACCATTGTATCAGATGATATAATTTCATTATCAGCCCATTGTACAAATAATTTTAATCGGTGTCCGTTCACCTCCTTTTTGGTCTATTATTTCGACTGCACCGTGCGGGTAGACGTTAGTAACTGTATATGGGCCTGACCACTTACTTTTTAATTTGTCTGGGAAGAGCCGCAGGCGTGCATTGAATAACCAAACTTTGTCACCTTTGTTAAACACCTTTCGTTTAATTAGTCAGTCGTGGAAGGCTTTTGTCTTTTCTTTATGTAGGTCCCAAAAGATATCCCAAGTGTATTGCTTTAAGCTGTAGAGGGGGGGTGAATACAGCACTTCAAAAACTACACACAATTTTCTGAATGTTTGTATGTATTATTAACAAATGTTAATTACAAACAAGCTTGAATGCGGAAAGGTTCAAGCTGAGATGACAGATACAACAATATATCTAACTAGTCTAAGACTGACTTAAACTAATTATAATGAATACACTCACTAAGAATCACTCACTGTGTTTACAAGACTCTGAGGAACAGCTTGAATAAGAACAGCTTAGACACTGAGTACTGTTTTATTCAGGCAGACTTGCATGCATGAAAGACACACTTTGAATGCACGTTCACTCTTGTTTTCAGCACTTAGCTTTTTGGCTTAATCGATCAATCCTTGGAAGTTTCTTTTTATACCCATTCAGAGGATCTGAGTGAAGCTTCTTCATTGGACGAGATGAAAAAGGAGAAGTCTTGTTTGAAAAGACAACATAACTTTACTGCAGTTTTTCTGAAAAGCAGACTTGTCTTCACATGTGCAGAACTTTTGTCTTTTCACTTTGTCTACTGTTGCATTGCCTTTAACCAAATAAGGAATGTCAACTTTGTGTTTTTCTTCCTTGTAAAGGCCTATTTTGATATAAGAAAAAGGTCTGTCACCCTTTTTCAAATAACCTTTTGTCTTCATGTAACAGAACAGCTTGGGCAGGCTGAGCAGTTCTGATTTCCACTTTGTCTTCGACATTGTAAACTGATCTTGTAGTCAAATACAATACATGAGGACTTGGAAACACATTCCATAAAGTGTTTAACTTGTTCACAAAGAACAGGTTCTGTTCACAAAGAACAGAACACTTGTAAACTGCCCAAGCTGCTCATCAGTGTAGAGCAGCGTAGACAGTTTATGTCCAGCCTGTTCAGCAGACTGAACAGGTTGGGCAAAACTGCCTTTGTTGCAACACATGCAACACATAGAACAGCTTTAGGCTGATATTGCAAATCCTTTTCAGGTTTTAATAAGGCATATAACAGGCCTTAAATTCAACCTTTAAAGGCATCAACAGGTTTGATTAATAATCTCCCCCTCAGATGCAGAGCAGGTTTGACTGAGACCTTTTTGTGCCTAACAATCTCCCCCTATTTGCAATAACCGGTCTAAGCTGGTCTTATCAAAAGTCACTATATATTTTTACAGTACATTTGTTGAAATAAAATTACAACATCAACATAAAGTAAAAGATCAGTTTATATATACACTGATTTTTTATTACATTAGAACAACACATGTTCTTACAAAAGTACAACTGATGTACTGATGTATATTACAACTAATGTAAAAGGATATTACAACATATGTAAATAAAGTATAACTAATGTACATTGGACTGTTTTTGTTGGGAGCAGAAAATGGTAAGCCTGTCAAACTGATGGACAGCTTTCATTCATCACCTGCCCAGATGGCAGATGGACTTCATCACAAAGGAGGGGGATCTTCAAATATCTTCTCCAATTCCTCTCTAGTATCCTCAAGTTCTTGAATTTCACTTCTTATTATCATGAACTTGGGATCTTCAAGTTCACCTCTTTCATAACAGCTTCTGAGCTGATCCCAGATAGCTGCTCTCCACCTGCTTGACTGCCTGAATGAAACTGCAAGTCTGAAGGCTACAAGCTGTCTCAAATCCACCTTGTATAGATCTGATGCTCTCTGAAAGCATTTCTTCTGAGTTAAGGGATCTACAAAAAATGCCCCCAGCTCAGGCTCTTCAATGATCTTGCCATCTTCAAACTCAATTCCACTAGGCAGGCTGTGATCAACTCCTTTCATCTCAATAGCATAGTCAGCTTGTTCTATCAGGATGAGGAGTTGTTCCATCTCAGTGTCCTTCCTTGTCCTCCTGGCCTTTATCTTTGGTTGTGTCACATAGACACCTTCACTTACTTCTTTGGAGATCAGGCCAAGATTCTTCACTCTCTCCATCAGCTTCTTCATATATGCTCTGATAGTCTTGGCAGTTTCAGACTTAGACTCACTCAGAGCAACTGCCAGCTCAATCCATTCTCTGTACCCCATTTGTGCAACATCAGTGAAGTCACTGACTGCCTTTTCTTAAAATTGGCACAGCTTTGACAATTGCCTCCTTAGAAAGCCTTCTATCAGCAACATCTTGAAATTTTCTTCTTGCCAGGTTGTCAAAGTGAAATTGAGCTCTTGCAGAAAGCACTAAAGT
The DNA here is from genome assembly GCA_020465985.1 of Centrapalus pauciflorus. NCBI lineage: Eukaryota > Viridiplantae > Streptophyta > Magnoliopsida > Asterales > Asteraceae > Centrapalus > Centrapalus pauciflorus. The sequence continues at coordinate 78,058 of JAANYP010003363.1, read as the reverse complement.
TTTGGCCACTGAGACCTGAGCACCTTTTTCTTTTTCAGCTTCCTTTTCCTCTACTGATCCCTTAACAGCTTCCAAAATTTTCTTTTGCACAACAAGAGAGGACATCTTAACTTTCCTTGCCTCTTGAAGTGCAAAAGACTTAGCAGCTTTTGCAGACTCTTCTTCTTTTCTTAAAGCTTCTAGGGCTTGAAGCTGTTCTTCTCTAAACTCAAAGTACTTATGCATAAGAAGACCCATTTCTTTGGCCCTGGCTTTGTGAAATTAGATTTCTGCTGCTTTCTGCTGTTGAGGATCAGTTGCTGCTATTGCTTTACCTTTAGCTGCTGTAGTGATAGCAGCTTCAGGACTTTCCTCCTCATCTTCTTCTTCTTCTAATATCAGATGCCTCCTTCTGCTGCTTGGCCTGCCCTCAGGAATAGTTTCCTCCCCCTTAGATTGAGCAGGGATTGGAGATTCAACCTGAGTAGGCTGAGCGGCATGGGAGGCACCCTCCAGTGTACCTGTTGAAGCTCCTGCTTGTTGACCAGTTTGTGCTGTAGGCACTGGTTTCTCCTTAGGAGAAGAATTTTTCTCCCCCTTAGACTTAGTCTTAGAGGCAGACGACTTCTCCCCCTTTGAAGGAGATGGACCAGCACCTTCAACACCCGGTCTGCCTGAAGACACAAAGTCATCAGGCTTGCCAGCAGTTTTGGCAGTAGGCCTGGGGCCAAGTTGTCCTTCACCTCTACAAGCTGGGTAAGACAGGACTGAAGAGAAGAGGATTGGGTATCAGCAAGGGAGGTCAGCTTAACAATATTTTCCCTATCAGACTCAGTGAACAGCAAACTTTGAAGCTGTGCAAGATGTAATTCGAGAGAATCTTGCACATCAGCAAGGTTTGATGACACAAAATTTGATAGGGAGCTAATGAGGTTGTTCAGGCTGGCCAGAGTAGTAGGAAGGGTAGTGTTGCAAGAAGTTAGGAGAGATGACAGCTGTTGAGAAATAGCTGTCATGGAGGACACAGAGTCCTGTTGCAGTGAAAGAATAGAGGAGAGGGAGGTGGACACATTTTGTAGCTGTGCAGTGAGTGCTAACAGCTGTGGAGATTTATCTGTTTGTGGAGTGGCAGGAAAAGAGTCTTTGAACAAATCAAAGAACCCCTTGAGCTGTTCAGACACAGAGTCTGAAATAATAGAGGGTAGAGAGGTCATAGTAGATTCCAAAGAACCAACTTTGTTGGTCAGCAGAGAAAGCTGATCCTTCAAAGGCAGGTCTTTAGGAGATGGAGGTGTATGGGTGGACTGTTTAGATTGGGTAGATGGAGAAGATGATGAGGAGGCTGGTGTATGTGGATGTGATGGAGAGGGAAGAGAAACATTTGAAAGAAGCTCCATAGCCTGGGCAAAAGTAATGTGGCCCAGCTTGGAGGGGTCAAAGGGTCCCTCAGCAGCGGCTGTAGCTGCTTCATCAGGAGAAGGGGTTGATGTTGGGGGCCTTTCAGATGCTGCTTGTGTTGCAACATCCTCATGAAGGCCAGTGGGTGTTCCCTCTGCAGTGCCTTGGTGTAAAAGCACCTCATCATTGGGAGATGGGATATGCATTTCAACATCAGCAGTGGTGAAACCTGCTGATGGAGTTTGCATGGAGGGAGCAGCCTCACCAGAGGGATGGTATGATCCCTGAGGTTCATCAGCTTGGGTTATTGGTCCCTCAGCAGCTGTTTGGTGTAGAACAGCTGTATCATGGGGAACAGAAGTTTGAGGCTGAGCTGCTGATTGGTCTATACCAGCAGCGTGGGCACCTCGTGCAGACTCAGGGTGTAAGGAGATTTGAGTGGGGAACAATGTGGACTCAGTATGGAGTGGAGAGAACTCCTGTCTTTCAATATTCTCAGCCTGTTGGGAGGCTGGAATAGTTGAGGTGGTTATCTCCTTTTGTACAACTGGTTCCTGTTGGGAGGAACCAGAGGGTCTAGGCTGACTCTGGGTAGACTCAGGTTGGAGTGAAGCATGCTCCAATTGTGCTGAACCTTCTCCCAATATAGGAGAGGCAGCAGGGGTTGCTTCTCTTACAACTGAACCCTGTAGGGAGGGAACACAGGAGGTGGTTGTTTTGGCTGATTTCTTTTTGGAGATGGATTTTCCTTGATAGTGAATGGATAAAGTGGGTGATTGTGGAGAGGTGATGAGGGGTTCAGACTGGACAAGTTTTGAGACTGGGTCAGAAATAGGTGGGTTGGCCTGTTCCATAGTCTCAGGTGCCACAAAGGCACCAGCCACAGAGGCTTCAGGGTGAGGAGCCTGCTCCCCCTCAGCCATAGAGGCTAAAAGAGCAGACTCAGACTGAGCTGTTTTGGCCTTCTTTTTCACAGGCCTAGCTTCAGCGGTTGCAAGGGTCCTCTTAAAAAGTTTGGACCTGGCTTTGGATTTTCTTGTGGGAGCAGCAGCTTCTGGATCCACCCTCACAGCAGAGGGTCCTTCCACCAATCCTAACAACCTCCTCATTGGTGTGGACAGAGGAGGCTCATTTGGGAGTACAGCAGTGTAGAAAACTCTATTCCCTATTACAGGGAATGCATCAGTATGAAGTAATGGCTAAGAGTTGTACAGATGCTCACCACAAATGTGTCTGAATATGAGGCTCAGAAACCTGGGGTATCGAACAGCAGCTGGTCTTGGCTCTTGCTGCACCAGGTTCCTCAAGTTCAGAAATATCCACTTGGCCATATCAATTGTAGTCCCATCCACCAGCTGTAGGACTATGGGGACTTCGTCACGGCTCAGTTGGTCAAATGAACCAACTTTGCTGCTGAAGCTCATCATCACTGAGGCAAACAGAAAGCTGTAGGTAGGAGACAAATCTTTCCTATACAATGTTGCTCCAATTTTGGGTTCTGCTACACCATAGAAGCGTAGCAAATTTTCCATTTGCTCATTTTCAGGCTGGGGCATGTCATATGATTCAGCAATGGGCAGATGAAGAACCTCCCTGAGAAGATCAACAGTAATCTCAATGGTCTGAGTCCCATTGAGAATAGTCCCCTTGATGACTTTGGTGTTGGGGTTGTAAGCACAAGTGTACCAGAACTCGTACACCATCTCCTGGTACAGGACACCAGGAGTTGCAGTCATAGCATAGTTCAACGGATGAACTTGCAAAAACTCCACCATTTGATCGTAACCTTTCCCCACATAGTTTTTGGGGATTGTAAGGTTGGCAATGTAGTTTGTGGGTTTGAGGGTTAGCATTGTGGTGACTGATGGATGCTTCTGCACATCATCACCAACAAACACTGGTAGGAAGGGGTTATTTCTGTGAGCCATTTTAGGAGTAGAGAAAGTAGCAGAAGCACAAGACACTTAGTCGAATATTTAGGGTTCTTAGAGGGCAGATGATAATAGTGAGGAAGACGAAGATGTAACAGTATGAGGTATTTATAGGATTTGAATGTGAGTGTGTATGAGAGAGAAAGTTTTGGGCGGTTGATTTGAAAAGGTCGTTAACGGAAAACGGAACGGTTGTCCATGTCAGACCGTTTGTCAGACCACTTGAGCCCTTTTTAATCACTAACACACGTAACCCACATTATCCGCAGTAATTAAGTTAAATAAAAACATTAATTAAGTAACTTAAGTTTGAAGAAAGGTAATTAAAATTGTTGGTCTAAGCTGTTGGTCAAACCTGTGATGAGCAGAGTCATCACAAGCTGTTCATTCTTCAAGCTGTTCCCTCAGCCTGTCCAACTATGTAGGAACAGGTTGTGTCCAATAGTTGAGCAGGTTACAAGATAATATCTTGTAAGTCAGTGTGAGGGAATGAGAGTGAAGAATGGACCAGCAGATCAGGCTGGACGAGTAAACTGTTTGTGTTCAGCCTGCTGTATGTTCAAGCTGATCAAGGATTTCAGAAAAATGGCTAAGTACATAACACGCAGAGCCTGTTCTGTCTAAGCTGTTCTGAGAAACTTGATCAGTGTGAGACATACACAGTTTTAGACCTTTGAGGACACTTAGTCACTTTTGTTTAACAAATGCCCAGCTTGCTGTCAAGGTAATTAAACCTTGTTTCAACCAGAGGTTTGGTGATAAGGTCTGCAAGCTGTTCATTTGTGGAAATAAAACTTACCTCCACATTACCTTTCTGGATGTGATCCCTGATGAAGTGATGTCTGACTTCAATATGCTTTGTTCTTGAATGAAAAACTGGGTTGTTGGAAATGGCTATGGCACTTGTGTTATCACAAAGAATAGGAATTTTCCTATACACAAGCCCATAATCTTCAAGCTGATGCTGCATCCACAGAATCTGCCCACAGCAGCTTCCAGCAGCAATCTACTCAGCTTCAGCAGTAGAAGTAGACACTGAGTTCTGCTTCTTGCTGCACCAACTTATCAACTTACCACCAAGGAGTTGACATCCACCTGTTGTCCTTTTCCTATCTAGCCTGCAGCCTGCAAAATCAGAATCTGAATAACCTGTTAGTTCAAGGCTGGAGACTTTGGGATACCAAAGACCCAAACATGGTGTACCCTTCAGGTATCTGAAGATTCTTTTAATAGCAGCTAGATGAGATTCCTTTGGATTAGCTTGGAACCTAGCACACAGACAGGTGGCAAACATAACATCAGGTCTACTAGCAGTTAGATATAGCAAGCTCCCAATCATACCTCTGTAAGCTGTTACTGAAACAGCTTTGCCACTGGTATCAGCATCCAATTTTACATTGGTTGCCATTGGGGTTTTAATAGGAGAACTTTGATCAAATTTAAACTTTTTCAAGAGATCTAAGGTATACTTTCTTTGATTTATGAAAATTCCAGTTGAGGTTTGTTTAACCTGTAATCCTAAAAAGAAAGTAAGTTCTCCCATCATACTCATTTCATATTTAGATTTCATGAGTAATGAAAAATTCTTGCATAACTGCTCATTGGTAGAACCAAATATTATATCATCCACATAAATTTGAACAAGCATAATATCATATTTCACCTTCTTTATGAACAGTGTAGTATCCACTTTACCTCTGGAATACCCATTGCTCATAAGGAACTCAGTAAGAGTGTCATACCAGGCTCTAGGGGCTTGTTTAAGACCATAGAGAGCTTTGTCCAACTTATAGACAAAACCTGGATGATGTTCATTTTCAAAACTTGGAGGCTGCTTGACATAAACTTCTTCTTGCAGCTTTCCATTTAAAAATGCACTCTTCACATCCATTTTATATACCTTAATGCTCTTATGAGCAGCGTAGGCTAGATACAAACGAATTTCTTCTAGTCTGGCCACAGGAGAAAATGTCTCATCATAATCAATACCTTCCTCCTATCTATAACCTTGAGCAACCAGTCTTGCCTTATTTCTTATGACATGACCTTGCTCATCCATCTTATTTCTGAAAACTCATTTAGTGCCGATTATAGTTTTGCCTTTAGGTGCAGGGACCAGCTTCCATACCTTGTTTCTCTCAAACTGATTGAGTTCTTCTTGCATGGCAGTGATCCAATTGGCATCTTTTAGTGCTTCATCCACTTTCTTTGGCTCAATTAGTGAAACAAAACTAGAGAACATACAGAAGTTTCCTAAGCTGTCCCACCTTGTTTGTACCCCTTTGTTGATGTCACCAATTATTTGATCATTGGGGTGACATCTGATCCACTTAGGATCATTCTTCAATGATGATTCTCCTGAGTTATCAGCAGCTTCAGCAGGTCCTGTTGAACAGCTTTCAAGATTTTCAGACACACTGTTGTCTTGAGCCTGCTCACTTGTTGAACATGACTGACCACTGTTGAACATATCAGCAGAGGAACCAGGAAAATCAGCATTGATAGGTTCAGGACATGCAGTTGTAATTAGGTCAGTACACTTATTCACACAGGGTGTATTGACATAATCACCATCATGCCCATCATGATTAACAGGTTCCACACTGGGTGTTGTGGAAGCTTTTGAGTCCTCTTCATTGTTTGAATGCATCAGATCATCAAAGTTTAATTCTCCTGAAACTGATTCAGGAACAGCTTTGGTGGTAGCATTCTTGGACTCTTCAAAGGTGACATTGATAGATTCATCTATCACCTTTCTTTTGTTGTTGTACACTCTGTAGGCTTTAGAGATAGCAGAGTAGCCAACAAACACACCTTCATCAGCTTTTGGTTCAAACTTTGCCAGTTGATCCCTTTGATTCAAAATGAAGCAGGGACAGCCAAATACATGGAAGTAACTGACATTTGGTTTCCTCCCTTTGAGCAGCTCATAAGGAGTCTTGTTGAACCTTTTCACCACTAAGGATCTGTTTTGGGTGAAGCAGGCAGTGTTAACAGCTTCAGCCCAGAATGATGAAGGTAAACCTGATGCACACAGCATGGTTCTAGCAGCTTCAATGAGAGTTCTGTTTCTCCTTTCAGCAACTCCATTTTGTTGTGGAGTTCTTACAGCTGAAAAGTTTTGAGTAATTCCTTTCTCTTCACAGAAGTCTTCAAGAGTACTGTTTCTGAATTCAGTACCATGATCACTTCTAAGCTGCTTTACTTGGGCAGAGTTCAGCATTTCCATCTTTTTCACAAATCCAATAATTTCTCTAGCAGCCTCTCCTTTGCTCTTCAAGAAGATAACCCATGTGTACCTGGAGAACTCATCAACCATTACTAGAGTGTATCTTCTTCCTCCTAGACTTGGGACATTAACAGGTCCAAACAAGTCCATATGGATTAAGAAGAGAGGAGTATCAATAGAGAAGTTATGTTTGGATTTAAATGATGATTTTCTCTGCTTGCCTTTCTCACAAGCTGTGCAGAGTTTATCTTTAACAAAGGTCATAGAAGGCAAACCTGTCACCAACTCTTTCTTACAGAGTTTGTTGATGTTCTTGAAGTTCAGATGTGACAGCCTTTTGTGCCATAACCAGTTTAAGTCTGCATTTGTTCTTGTGAGAAAGCAGGTTTCAGTAGTGGGATCAGCAGATTGCATGTCCACAACATATACACCTTTCTTTCGTTGAGCACACAACACAACTTTCCCTTGGGGATCCAATATGTAACCCAGGTGCTCATCAAAGTTAACCTTATAGCCAGCATCACACACTTGGCTTATGCTAACAAGGTTATGTTTTAGTCCAACCACATAGGATACTCTTTTGAACACTGCAACACCAGCTTTAAGAGTTCAATATCCCTCAGTGGATCCCTGTACATTGTCACCAAATGTGACTTTTGGCCCTTTTTCAGGCTTGAGATCACTCAGCGGGTTCTTACAACCAGTCATATGCCCTGAGCAGCCACTGTCCAAGTACCAAACCTGGGATGGTTGTTTTTCCTGCAGAGTGATAAGAAGAATATTAGATACTTTTAGGGGAACTCATCACAGAGATGAGTTCTCCTACTTCATCAACTTTGTTTGATGGACTTGTGATGTCAACACTAATATTCCCTATTTGAATGGTATCAGCTTGAATACCACTCTCATTGGCTAAGATGTTTCCAACACTGATTATGTTGGCAGTGAGAGAAACATCAGAGTCAGCAGGCCTCATGTCCACAACTTCAGGACAGTCTTTGGCCAAATGTGTCTTCATTCCACATTTATAACATTTTCTTCTTTTAGCATTTTTGGAAGAAGACTTTTCAAAAACACATTCTGGGTTATTCTATTGATTCCATCAGTAGATTTAGCAAACTTATTACTTTTCGATGAATCAACAGCTTGAGTGAAAAGTTCAATAACCACAGCTTTGCCTGTCTCTTCTTTCCTCTTTTTAGGAGGGCAGATATCAAAGATAGGAAGCTTGATTGGCTTTTGACCTTCCACAGGTTTAGGAAACTTATTCCCAGATCTCTCAGGCTGAGCAATGGCTTTGCCTTTGCTCTTCCTGAGATGTGATTGATGTTACCTATCAACATAATCATTATTCCTGGTTTTTAAATACTTATTCTCATTTAAAACCAGTTTACCACTATGATTAGAAAACTTATTTGAAATCACAGCAGTTTTGCCTTCAACCTGAGACTTACTCTTGTTAAAGGCAGACTGCTTTCCCTTTGAAAACTTATTTTCAAAGTGTTCAGCATTAAAAGGATTAGTATGCCTTTTTACACCAGCTTTAGACCCAGAGTCTGTTTTGTCAACAGGTTTGGTGTCCACAGCTGCAGTTTGGACATTCTTTCCTTTCTGTTGCTTGTGTGAATCAGCAGAACACTTAGCAAGCTTATTAGATGAAAGACTGATTTCATCAACAGCTTTTGAGCTGGGTTCACACAAGCTGTCAGTGTTTTGAGGCCTGACAAACTTGTTTGTTGAGATTAATTTACCATTCACTCTTTGAATAAAAGTGTTTGGAAGCTCACCAAGAGTGGACAAGTCTTCTTTTAAATTATTAACCTCAACAATGGAAGCTGCTGTGTCAAGATCCCCTCCAAGATAGGCTTGGATTTGTGCAGGAATCTGCTGACTTTTTGTGCAGATTGGCACTAAGAGTCAACTATCTTTTCAAGCTTATCATGTTTTATATCTGTTTCTCTCTTTTCTTCCAGTAAAATGGAATTGATGTGTTTTAATTCATCAAGCTCAGCTTCCAACTTATGGAAGCTGTCCAGTTTACTAGATTTTGTTTCAATATCTGTTTTAAGCTTAGATATTTCAGATAATAAAACAGCATGCTTCTCAACAGCAGCTTTTTGATCAACAAGCATATATTCAAACATTTTATCTTTTTCTTCAGAACTGTAATCCATAAAATTTTGAACCTTATACATCATTGTAGGGTTCCAATTCTCCAAGCTGCTGAAAGCTTCAGCTTCAGCCAGATCCTGTTTGAAGTTGCTTGTTGATGGGACATCAGTGTTGGCCATCAGACAGTTGTTGTCTTCTTCATCAGATGATGAATCAGACTCTTCCCAGTCACAAGTTTCAGCCATTAGTCCCTTTTGCCTGTTAGAAACCACTGAGTTTTCTAACTTCCTCAGCTTAGCCATGGCCATAAGGTACTTAACCCTGTAGCCATCATCCTTGTTTGTCTTGTGTGGTTTGGATGTCTGACCAACAGCTTTTGACACACAGTCGGCAGCTATATGGCCAGTTTTGCCACATTTGAAGCACTCAGCTTTGGTCTTGTCAAATGCTTTCTTTTTTACAGCATTTGAGCTTCCCAGTAGCATTTCCAAACCTTTTCCTGTTGAAGCTTTTGATAAGCATGGCTATCATCTGCTCATCATCCAGTTCAGCACTATCTGCATTGTCTTCCTCATCAGATATTTCCTCCTTATCATCAGCCTATTGATAAGGTTGAATGAACACATCACTCACTTGATTTACAGGTTGTCTCACACTAGCCACAAAGGCTGCACCTTTCTTAGATATTTCCAAGGCATTTCTCTTCTGTTGTTGCTCATCATTTAATAAGGATCCATATAAGTTAACAAGATCCATACTTTTGATGGTACCTGAATTCCTTAAAATTGTAGAAAAATAATTCCATTCTTCAGGCAGAACATCTAAGAATTTGTTTACCAAAGTCAGGCTGTCCTTGGTGATCCCAACAGCTTTGAGATCATTTACAAGAGCAGTAAACCTGGTGTAGGTTTCAGTGAGAGTCTCCTTTGGTTTTGCAAAGAAGAGTTCATATTGTATAACAACATTGTTAATCCTGTTGTCAAGTGTGATTGTGGGTCCATCATAGACGGTACACAAAGTATCCCACATCTCCTTGGCAGTCTTCATCTTCTCAACCTGTTTGAACACATCATCAGGTAGAGAGATGACCAGATTGTTTCTGGCCTTTGCATCAAGAGCCACCAGTCTTTTGTCTTCATCAGACCATTGAGCTTTTGCTTTCTCAAATGTTCTGATCTCAGGAGCAGCTCCTTCAACAGCAGGAGTTATTGTTGTAACAGAGGTTGGCACATAGGGACCCTCCATTACAATTTCTGGTAGTTGTACATCCAGATTCTCTAAGTAGAGCATCATTCTGCACTTCCAACCAGAAAAGTTCTGATGATTGAACTTTGGAGGTTTGCCCATTGAGCCATTGTCATAGTATGAGGAATTTGCAGCACTGTTGTCCATGGAAATTTTGGGAGAATGAGAGATCTAGAATGACACACACTCTAAACTGCTCTGATACCAGTTGTAGGTCCCAAAAGATATCCCAAGTGTATAGCTTTAAGCTGTAGAGGGGGGGTGAATACAGCACTTTAAAAACTACACACAATTTTATCAATGTTTGTATGTATTATTAACAAATGTTAATTACAAACAAGCTTGAATGCGGAAAGGTTCAAGCTGAGATGACAGATACAACAGTATATCTAACTAGTCTAAGACTGACTTAAACTAATTACAATGAATACACTCACTAAGAATCACTCACTGTGTTTACAAGACTCTGAGGAACAGCTTGAACAAGAACAGCTTAGACACTGAGTACTGTTTTGTTCAAGCAGACTTGCATGCATGAAAGACACACTTTGAATGCACGTTCACTCTTGTTTTCAGCACTTAGCTTTTTTTTTTTGGCTTAATCGATCAATCCTTGGAAGTTTCTTTTTATATCCACTCAGAGGATCTAAGTGAAGCTTCTTAATTGGACGAAATGAAAAAGGAGAAGTCTTGTTTGAAAAGACAACATAACCTTTTCTGCACCTTTCTGAAAAGCAGACTTGTCTTCACATGTGCAGAACTTTTGTCTTTTTACTTTGTCTACTGTTGCATTGCCTTTAACCAAATAAGGAATGTCAACTTTGTGTTTTTCTTCCTTGTAAAGGCCTATTTTGATATAAGAAAAAGGTCTGTCACCCTTTTTCAAATAACTTTTTTTCTTCATGTAACAGAACAGCTTGGGCAGGCTGAGCAGTTCTGATTTCCACTTTTGTCTTCGACTTTGTAAACTGATCTTGTAGTCAAATACAATACAAGAAGACTTGGAAACACATTCCATAAAGTGTTTAGCCTGTTCACAAAGAAAAGGTTCTGTTCACAAAGAACAGAACACTTGTAAACTGCCCAAGCTGCTCATCAGTGTAGAGCATCGTAGACAGTTTATGTCCAGCCTGTTCAGCAGACTGAACAGCTTGGGCAAAACTGCCTTTGTTGCAACATATGCAACACATAGAACAGCTTTAGGCTGATATTGCAAATCATTTTCAGGTTTCAATAAGGCATATAACAGGCCTTAAATTCAACCTTCAAAAGCATCGACAGGTTTGATTAATGATCTCCCCCGCAGATGCAGAGCAGGTTTGACTGAGGCCTTTTTGTGCCTAACAAATAGAGACTTCATCCTTCATTCATTATCACACCTTCGTAAGAGCAAAACCTCTCATTTTTTTCTCTAAAAAATCGGCCATAGCCACACACACACAACCAAAGTTGTTTTCTTTCTTTATTCTTCAAGAACTCAAGCTTTTCAAGAGTTTCTTTGGTGCAACTAGTTCAAGAACAACTCTTCTACACATTTTCATACTTATAATACATCAAAGTAAGTATATAATACCTTATTACTTCTTATATTTATGTTAATATAAGTCTTGCATAATATATATAATCACCAACAACAACAAGTTTCATTAAAAGTCAAGTTTATAAACAACTAGTTTTGTTTTAAAGTTTGTTTCTTCAAATGTGTTTATAAATTTATAAACACATAATGTAAACATGAATAATATGAAAACAAGTTATATAAATGTGTTTCATAGCCTTTTATACATGTGGTTTTTGAATAAACAACAAGAATCACAAGTTGTTTCAAGGATATGAAATTCGGATTTTCGGCAGAAATATTATTTCAACTTTGAAAATTCATAACTAATTCAAAACTTAATGAAATGAGTTGATTCTTGTTTCAGAAGTTAGATCTATGTTTTAACTAAATATTTGGAGGTATTCATAATTTAACTTGGAGTTCTGAACCTCCAAATACTCTTTGGGAACCGAAAGGTCTAACAGCCCAAATATGGCCAACATAGGGTTTTTAAAGAGCTTTTTCCCTAACCTAAACAGCTCGAAAAATGACCGTTTTTACCTTGAAAAATTTCTTGTATAGTAGTTTTATGATTATGAAAACCAAAGCCCAAGTCTTTTTGGAGCTTGGTCAAAACAGCCACAAAGTAGGCCAAAAAACCACGACAAAACCTGGAAAATCCTTATATATATACTTGAACTTTTCAAGTGGGGTTTGTTTATGAACTTGTTAAGTTGGGTGATTTAAAACATAAAAACCCTTATACATGCATATTATCATATATGGAAATTATTAAGTCCCTCATATCATTTAGGACTCGATTAAAATACATCAATCCTCACCACAAGTCATCAACATAATCTACGTTTTTACGCTCATATTTGCCATCATTTTACGGTGAGTACTCATAGCCCCTATTTTTACAATGTTATGTTTTGGGGTGAAAACATATGTTACATCTTTCATATGGACACAATATATGCTACATTTCTTTTTATGTATCACACAAATGTGGTTTCATCATGCCCTCTAATCATGAACCGTTAATTACATTTATGTAATCGTGAATATCATATGGATAGATCTATCGGGATTAATGCCCCCCATCTGGGTTGGTCGCGCCAACTATTAACGGGTGCGTATATATTTAACATCATAGTATTATAGTGGTTAATACTACATAGGATAAACTCATAATTAAGTTTGGTTGCATGATGGTTATATGTATTACAAAACATGAAATTTATGCTTTATAAATTTAAACTCAATCGTTGTAGTCCATACAAGTCATTCTTTCGTGTAAACCTATGAGCTCACCAACAATTTCGTTGATGTATTTTAGCTTGTATTTTCAGGTAATTAAGCTGAGTAGCATTCATCGGAAGCCTAGTAAGGCTTCCGCATATTTTGGAGTCGCAACATTTTTCAAACACCCGGAGATTTATTAGCATAATTAATGTTCTTTTGATCATGTATTTAAATCTCCGTGATTGCGAACTACTTCACGTTTTATTTGGCTTATGTAAAAACAATCCCATACTTTGAACTTTATCAATGTATTTTTTTAAAACGTCCATTTAGTGGTCGTTCACTTGATTATGACTATGCTTCTGCGACGTCACGCCTACTTGCCACCCGGGGTAACGGGGTGTGACAGAACAAGAAATTCATTTAGGGTGAGCCGCAGAAGCAAGCATTTCATGAGCTGAAGCGATGTTTGTTAAGCACAAAAAGGCCTCAGTCTAACCTGCTGTACATCTAAGGGGGAGATTTTTAATCAAGCCTGTTGATGCACTTGAAGGTAGAATTTAAGGCTTGTTATATGCCTTATTGAAATCTGAAAAAGTGATTTGCAATATCAGCCCAAAGCTGTTTACCATGTTGCATTCGTTGCAACAAAGGCAGTTTGTCCAAGCTGTTCTGTCTGCTGAACAGGCAGGACATAAACTGTCTACGCTGCTCTGTTCTCTTGAGCAGCTTGGACAGTTTACAAGTGTTCTGTTCTTTGTGAACAGGTTAAGCACTTTATGGAATATGTTTCCAAGTCCTCATGTATTGTTTTTGGCTACAAGATTAGTTTACAAGTCGAAGACAAACTGGAAAACAGAACTGCACAGCCTGCCCACGCTGTTCTGTTACATGAAGACAAACGGATATCTGAAAAGGGTGACAGACCTTTTATTATATCAAAATGGCATTAGCAAAAGAAGAAAGATGCAAAGTTGGCATTCCTCTTTTGGTTAAAGCCTTATGCAACAGTGACAAAAAGGAAAAGACAAAGATTCTGCCATGTGAAGACAAATATACTTTATCAGAACGTGCAGAAAGGTGTTTTGTCCTTTTGGAAAGACTTTCCACTATCTCATCTGTCCAATGATGAAGCTTCACTGAGATTCGCCTTTTCAGTATATAAGGAAGATTCTAAGGATTATGAAACATCAAGAGTGTGAAATCAGAACGTGCATTGAAGTGTGTTATTCCATGCATGCAAGTCTGCTTATATAAAACAGTAGAGTGTGTCTAAGCTGTTCTTGTGTAAGCTGTCCATCTGAGTCTTGTAAAAACAGTGAGTGCATCTAAGTGAGCATAGTCATTGTATCTAGTCTGAGTGTGTCTTAGATTAGCTGAACAACTGTTGTATCTGTCATCTCAGCTTGAACCTTTCCGCATTCAAGCTTGTTTGTAATTAACTCTTGTTAATAATATACACAAACATTGAGAAAAAGATTGTTAAGTTTTAAAAAGCTGTATTCACCCCCCCTCTACAGCTTAGAACTATACACTTGGGAAACCTTTTGGGACCTACAACTGGTATCAGAGCCAGGTTGAGTGTGTGTCAACTCTAGATCTCTTATTCTCCCTACTTTTCCATGGACAACAGTGCTGCAAATTCCTCATCCTACTATGACAATGGGTCAATGGCCAAACCCCAAAGTTCAATCATCAGAACTTCTCTAGTTGGAAGTGCAGAATGATGCTCTACTTAGAGAATCTGGATGTACAACTACCAGAGATAGTAATGGAAGGTCCCTATGTGCCAACCTCTGTTACTACCATAACTCCTGCTGTTGAAGGAGCTGCCCCTGAAATCAGAACCTTTGAGAAGGCTAAAGCTCAATGGTCTGATGAAGACAAAAGACTGGTTGCTCTGGATGCAAAAGCCAGGAATAACCTTGTTATCTCTCTTCTTGATGATGTGTTCAAATAGGTTGAGAAGATGAAGACTGCAAAGGAGATGTGGGATACTTTGTGTACCGTCTATGATGGACCCACAATCACACTGGACAACAGGATTAACAATCTTGTTAGACAGTATGAACTCTTTTTTGCAAAACCAAAGGAGACACTCACAGAAACCTACACCAGGTTTACTGCTCTTGTTAACGATCTCAAAGCTGTTGGGATCACAAAGGACAGCCTGACCCTGGTTAACAAGTTCTTGGACATCTTGCCTGAAGAGTGGAACTACTTTTCTACCATCTTGAGAAATTCAGGTACCATCAAAGGTATGGATCTTGTAAACTTATATGGATCCTTACTAAATGATGAGCAGTCAAGGCAGCAGAAGAGAAATGCCTTGGAAATGTCCAAGAGAGTGCTGCCTTAGTAGCCAGCGTGAGACAACCTGTTGGGCAGGTATGTGATGTGTTCACACAACCTGATGAACAGGCTGATGATGAAAGAGAGGAAATGTCTGATGAGGAAGACAGTGCAGATCTTGCTGAGCTTGATGATGAGCAGATGATAACAATGCTTGTCAAAAGGTTCAACAAGAAGAGGTTTGGAAGAAATATGCTGCAGGAGAACTCAAATGCTGTCAAGAAGAAGGCATTTGATAAATCTAAAGCTGAGTGCTTCAAATGTGGCAAAACTGGCCATATAGCTACTGACTGTGTGTCAAAAGTTGTTGGACAGTCTTCCAAATCATACAAGACTAACAGGGACGATGGCTATAGGGTTAAGAACCTTATGGCCATGGCTAACCCGAAAAAGTTAGAAAACTCAGTGGCTTCCAACAAGCAAAAGGGACTGATGGCAAAGACATGTGACTGGGAGGAGTCTGATTCATCCTCAGATGAAGAAGAAAACAATTGTCTGATGACCAATACCGATGTCCCATCAACTAGCAATTTCAAACAGGACTTGGCTGAAGCTGAAGCCTTCAGCAGCTTGGAGAACTGGAACCCTACAATGATGTACAAGGTACAAAATTTTATGGCTTACAGTTATGATGAAAAAGTAAAAATGTTTGAATATATGCTAGTTGATTTAAAAATTGCTGTTGAGAAGCATAATGTTTTACTATCTGAAATCTCTAAGCTTAAAACTGATCTTGAAATTGAAACTAGTAAACTGGAAGGTTTCCATAAGTTGGAAACTGATCTTGATGAACTAAAACCCATCAACTCTATTTTACTAGAAGAAAAGAGAGAAATAGATGTAAAACATGCAAAGCTTCAAAAGATAGTTGACTCTTGGTGCCAATCTGCACAAAAAGTCAGCCATTGCATCAGTCAGCAGATCCCTGCACAAATCCAAGCCTATCTTGGAGGGGATCTTGACAAAGCAGCTTCTATTGTTGAGATTAATAATCTGAAAGATGACTTATCCACTCTTGGTGAGCTTCCCAGTACTTTCATCTAGAAAGTTAATGGAAAGCTGGTCTCAACAAACAGGTTTGTCAGGCCTCAAAATACTGACAGCTTGTGTGAAAAAGGCCCAAAAGCTGATGATGAAATGTGTTCTCCATCAAACCAGCCTACTAAGTGCTATGTTGGTTCACACAAGCAAAAGAAAGGAAAACACACTCAAACTGCAGCCGTGGACACTAAATCGGTTGACAAAACAGGCTCTGGGTCCAAAGCTGATGGTAAGAGACATGTTAATCCTTTTGATGCTAAACATTTTGAAAATAAGTTTTCAAAAGGTAAGCAGTCTGCTTTCAACAAGGGTAAGTCTCATGTTGAAAGCAAATCTGCTGTGGTTTCAAATAAGTTTTCAAATCATAGTGGAAAACTGGTTATAAATGAAAATAAGTCTTTCAAAACCAGAAACAGTGACTATGCTGATAGGCAGCATCAATCACATCTCAGTAAGGGCAAAGGCAAAGCCATTGCTCAGCCTGAGAAATCTGGGAATAAGTTTCCCAAACCTGTGGAAGGTCAAAAACCAATGAAGCTTACTGTTTTTGACATCTGTCCTCCCAAAAAGATGAAAGAAGAAACAGGCAAAGCTGTTGCTATTGTGCCATCCACCCACGCTGTTGATTCATCGAAAAATAGTAATAAGTTTGCTAAACCTGCTGATAAAATGAACATAAATAATTCAGATTGTGTTTCTGAAAGCTCTTCTTCCAAAAAGGCTAAAAAGAGAATTTGTTATAAAAGTGGAAAGAAGACACACATGGCGAAAGACTGTCCTGAAACTGAGGAAATGAGGCCTGTTGACTCTGCTAGTTCCATCATTGCTAAAACAAGCAGTGTTGGAAGTAACTTAGTCAATGAGAGTGGTATCCAAACTGATACCATTCAAATAGGAAATATTAATGTGGATATCACTAGTCCATCAACACATGTTGATGAAGTAGGAGTACTCATCACTGTGATGAGTTCCCCCAAAAGTAACTAATATTTTCCTATGACATTCTGCAGGACAAACAACCATCCCATGTTTGGTACTTGGACAGTGGCTGCTCAGGGCACATGATAGGTTGCAAGGACCTGCTGAATGATCTCAGGTCTGAAAAAGGGCCAAAAGTCACATTTGGTGACAATGTACAGGGATCCACTGAGGGATATGGAACTCTTAAAGTTGGTGCTGCAGTGTTCAAAAGAGTGGCCTATGTGGTTGGGCTGAAACATAACCTTGTTAGCATAAGTCAACTGTGTGATGTTGGCTACAAGGTTAACTTTGATGAGCACCTGGGTTACATGTTGGATTCCCAAGGCAAAGTTGTGCTATGTGTTCAACGGAAGAAAGGTGTATATGTTGTGGACATGAAATCTGCTGATCCCACAACTGAAACCTGCTTTCTCACAAGAACCAATGCAGACCTGAACTGGTTATGGCACAAAAGGCTGTCACACCTGAACTTCAAGAATATCAACAAACTCTGTAAGAAAGAGTTGGTAACAGGTTTGCCTTCTATGACCTTTGTTAAGGATAGACTCTGCATAGCTTGTGAGAAAGGTAAGCAGAGAAAATCATCTTTTAAATCTAAGCATAATTTTTCTATTGATAATCCTCTCTTATTAATCCACATGGACTTGTTTGGACCAGTCAATGTCCCAAGTCTAGGAAGAAGAAGATACACTCTAGTAATGGTTGATGAGTTCTCCAGGTTTACATGGGTAATCTTCTTGAAGAGCAAAGGAGAGGCTGCTAGAGAAATAATTGGATTTGTGAAAAAGATGGAAATGTTGAACTCTGCTCAAGTAAAGTAGCTTAGAAGTGATCATGGTACTGAGTTTAGAAACAGTACTCTTGAGGACTTCTGTGAAGAAAAAGGGATCTCACAAAACTTTTCAGCAGTAAGAACTCCACAACAAAATGGAGTTGCTGAAAGGAGAAACAGAACCCTCATTGAAGCTGCTAGAACCATGTTGTGTGCATCTGGTTTACCTTCATCATTCTGGGCTGAATCTGTTAACACTGCCTGCTTCACCCAACACAGATCCTTAGTGGTGAAAAGGTTCAACAAAACTCCCTATGAGCTGCTCAAAGGGAGGAGGCCAAATATTAGCTACTTCCATGTGTTTGGATGTCCCTGCTTCATTCTGAAGTAAAGGGATCGACTGGAAAATTTGAACCAAAAGCTGATGAAGGTGTGTTTGTTGGATACTATGCTATCTCCAAAGCCTACAGAGTGTACAACAACAAAAGAAAGGTGAGAGATGAATCTATCAATGTCACCTTTGAAGAGTCCAGGAATGCCTCAACCAAAGCTGTTCCTGACTCAGTTTCAAGAGAATTCAACTTTGATGATCTCATGCATTCAAACAGTGAAGAGGACTCAAAAGCTTCCACTACATCCAGAGTGGAACCTACAAACCAAGATGGACATGATGATGATTATGTTGATACACCCTGTGTGAATAAGTGTACTGACTTAATTACAACTTCATGTCCTGAACCAATCAATGCTGATTTTCCTGGATCCTCTGCTGATGTGTTCAACAATGGAGAGTCATGCTCAACAAGTGAACAGGCTCAAGACATCAGTGTGTCTGAAAATCTTGAAAGCTGTTCAATAGGACCTGTTGAAGATGCAAACAACTCAGGAGAATCCTCATTGAAAAATGATCCTAAGTGAATCAGGTGTCACCCCAATGATCAAATAATTGGTGACATCAACAAAGGGGTACAAACAAGATGGGACAGCTTAGGGAACTTTTGTATGTTCTCTAGTTTCGTGTCTCTCATGGAGCCAAAGAAAGTGGATGAAGCACTTAAGGATGCCAATTGGATCACTGCCATGCAAGAAGAACTCAATCAGTTTGAGAGAAACAAGGTATGGAAGCTGGTCCCTGCTCCTAAAGGTAAAACTATAATTGGCACCAAATGGGTTTACAGGAACAAGATGGATGAGCAAGGTCATGTCATTAGGAATAAGGCAAGACTTGTTGCTCAGGGCTATAGAAAAGAGGAAGGCATTGACTATGATGAAACATTTGCTCCTGTGGCCAGGCTAGAGGCAATTCGTTTGTTTCTAGCCTACGCTGCTCATAAGAGCATGAATGTATTTCAAATGGATGTGAAGAGTGCAATTCTGAATGGGAAGCTGCAAGAGGAAGTTTATGTCAAGCAGCCTCCAGGTTTTGAAAATGAACATCATCCAGGTTTTGTCTATAAGTTGGACAAAGCCCTCTATGGTCTAAAGCAAGCTCCTAGAGCCTGGTATGACACTCTTACTGATTTCCTTATGAACAATGGGTATTCCAAAGGTAAAGTGGATACCACACTGTTCATAAAGAAGGTGAAGTCTGATATTATGCTTGTTCAAATTTATGTGGATGACATAATATTTGGTTCTACTAATGAGCAATTATGCAAGAATTTTTCATTACTCATGAAATCCAAAGAACTTACTTTCTTTTTAGGATTACAGGTTAAACAAACCTCAACTAAAATTTTTATAAATCAAAGAAAGTATACTTTAGATCTATTGAAAAAGTTTAAATTTGATCAAAGTTCTCCTATTAAAACCGCAATGGCAACCAATGTAAAATTGGATGCAGATGCTAGTGGCAAAGCTGCTTCAGTAACAGCTTACAGAGGCATGATTGGGAGCTTGCTGTATTTGACTGCTAGTAGACCTGATATTATGTTTGCTACTTGTTTATGTGCTAGGTTCCAAGCTGATCCAAAAGAATCACATCTAGCTACTGTGAAAAGAATCTTCAGATACCATAAGGATACACCAGATTTGGGTCTTTGGTATCCCAAAGACTCAAGCCTGGAACTAACAGGTTATTCAGATTCTGACTTTGCAGGCTGCAGGCTAGATAGGAAAAGCACAACAGGTGGATGTCAACTCCTTAGTGGAAAGTTGATCAGTTGGTGTAGCAAGAAGCAGAACTCAGTTTCTACTTCTACTGCTGAAGCTGAGTACATTGCTGCTGGAAGCTGCTGTGGGCAGATTCTGTGGATGCAGCATCAGCTTGAAGACTATGGACTTGTATATAGGAAAACTCCTATTCTGTGTGATAATACAAGTGCCATAGCTATCTCCAACAATCCAGTGTTTCACTCCAGAACAAAGAATATAGAGGTCAGACATCACTTCATCAGGGATCACATTCAGAAAGGTAATGTGGAGGTAAGTTTTATTTCCACAGATGAACAGCTTGCAGACATTTTCATCAAACCTCTTGATGAAAACAGATTTAACTATCTGGTAAGCAAGCTGCGCATGTTAAACAAAAGTGACTGAGTGTCCAAAATGTTCTAAGTCATTATATGTCTCACACTGCTCACATTTCGCAGAACAGCTTAGACAGAACAGGCAATGCATGTTCTATACTTAGCCATTCTCTGCAAAATTTGAACAGCTTGAGCGTATAACATGTTTGACAAAAACAGTTTGTATGATAAGCCTGATCTGATGATCAAACCTCCACCCTGCTCACTCTTTCAATCTGTCATACGAGACACTCTCTTGTAACCTGATCAGCTATTGAACATAATCTGTTCCAACATAGCTGAACAGGTTGAAGGAACAGCTTGAAGAATGAACAGCTTGGGATGACCCTGCTCATCACAGGTTTGCCCATCAGCTTAGACCATCAGTTTCAATTACCTTTCTTCACAATTAAGTTACTTAATTTTTGTTTTTTTTATTTAACTTAATTACTGCGGATAATGTGGGTTTACGTGTGTTAGTGATTGAAAAGGGCTCAAGTGGTCTGACAAACGGTCTGACATGGACAATCGTTCCGTTTTCCATTAACGACCTTTTCAAATCAACCGCCCAAATGTTTCTCTCTCGTACCCACTCACATTCAAATCCTATAAATACCCCCTACTGTTTCATCTTCGTATTCCTCACTACTTCCGTAAATTTTCTAAGAACCCTAAAAATCGACTAAGTGTCCTGTGCTTCTGCTACTTTCACTACTTCCCAAATGGCTCACCGAAACAACCCCTTTCTACCAGTGTTTATGGGTGCTAATGTTCAGAAACATCCATCAGTCACCACAATGCTGACCTTGAAACCTACCAACTACCTTGCTAACCTAACCATCCCCAAAAATTATGTGGGGAAAGGCTACGAAGAAATGGTGGAGTTTTTGAAAGTTCATCCGTTGAACTATGCCATGACTGCCACTCCTGGTGTGATGTACCAGGAGATGGTGTATGAGTTTTGGTACACCTGTGCCTACAACCCAGACACCAAAGTCATTAAGGGCACCATACTCAATGGGACTCAGACCATTGAGATCAACATTTGTCTGATCAGGGAAGCTCTTCGACTCCCTATGGCTGAAACATATGATCAGCCACAGTCTGAAGATGAACAGATGAAGAATCTACTGCACTTCTGTGGTGTAGCAGAACCAAAAGTTGGAGCTACGATGTTCAGGAAGGACTTGTCTCCTACTTACAGCTTTATGTTTGCCTCAGTGGTTATGTGCTTCAGCGGTAAGGTTGGTTCCTTTGACCAACTAAGCCGTGATGAGATTCCTATAGTCCTACAGTTGGTGGATGAGACTACTATCAACATGGCCAGATGGATTTTCATGAATCTGAGGAATCTGGTGCAGCAGGAGACACGTCCAGCTGCTGTTCGTTACCCCAAATTTCTGAGCCTCATTTTCAAGCACGTTTGTGTGAGCATCTGTATACCTCTCAGCCTTTACTTCGTACTGCTGCATTTCCTGTTATAGGAAATAGAGTTTTCTACACTCTGGTTCTCCCAAATGAGCCTCCTCTATCTACTCCAATAAGGAGGTTGTTAGGATTGGTTGAAGGACCCTCTGGTGTGAGGGTGGATCCAGAAGCTGCTCCCAAAAGAAAATCCAAAGCCAGGGCCAAGCTTGTTAAAAGGACCCTGGAAACAACTGAAGTTGGGCCTGTCCACAAGAAGGCCAAAACAGCTCAGTCTGAGTTTGCACCCACAGCCTCTGTGGCTGAGGGGGGGGGGGGGGGGCAGACTCCTCACCTTGGTTCATTTGTTGAACCTGAAGCCTTTGTGGCTGGTGCCTCTGTGGCACCTGAGACTATGGAACAGGCAAACCCACCTGTTTCTGACCCAGTCTCCAAACTTGTCCAATCTGAACCTCTCACCTCTCCACAATCACCCACCTCATCTCTCAAATCCTACCAAAGAAAATCCCTTGCCAAAAAGAAACCAAAAACCAAAACAACCCAAACCAGCCCCTCTGTTCCCTCTCAACAGGGTTCAGTTGAAAAAGAAGCTACCACCCCTGCTGCCTCTCCTATTTTGGGAGAAGGTTCAGCACAATTGGAGCCTGCTTCACTCCACCCTGTGTCAGCCCCAAGTCAGCCTAGACCCTCTGGTTCCTCCCAATAGGAGCCAGTTGTACATATCGAGACAGCCACATCAACTATTCCAGCCTCCCAACAGGCTGAGAATATTGAAAGACAGGAGTTCTCTCCACTCCATACTGAGTCCACACTGTCCCCACCTCATACTTCTCTACACCCTGAGTCTGCACGAGGTGACCACACTGCTGGCTTAGACCAACCAGCAGCTCAGCCTCAAATCTCTGTTCCTCATGATGCAGCTGTTCTATACCAAACAGCTGCTGAAGGACCAACCACTCAAGCTGATGAACCTCAGGGAACAGAACATCCCTTTGGTGAGGCTGCTCCCATCTTGCAAACTCCATCAGCAGGTTTCACCACTGCTGATGTTGAAATGCAAATCACATCTCCCAATGATGAGGTACTTTTAAACCAAGGTGCTGAAGAGGGCACCACCACTGGCCTTCATGAAGCTACTGCAAAACAAGCAGCATCTGAAAGGCTCCCAACATCTACCCCCCTCTCCTAATGATGCAGCTATAGCCACTACTGAAGGACCTATTGATCCCTCCAAGCTGGGCCACATTATTTTTGCCCAGGCTATGGAGCTTCTTTCCAAAAGACCCTCTCCTTCTACATCACATCCCCATACACCAGCCTCATCCTCTTCATCTCCATCTACTCACTCCAAACAATCCACCCATACACCTCCATCCCCTAAAGACCTGCCTTCAAAGGATCAGCTTTCCTTGCTGACCAACAAAGTTGGTTCTTTAGAAACTTCCATGTCTTCTCTACCCTCTCTCATTTCAGACTCTATGTCTGAACAGCTTAAGGGATTCTTCGATGTGTTCAAGAATTCCTTTCCATCCACTCCTCAAACTGACACCTCCTCTCAGCTGCTTGCACTCACTACACAGCTGCAAAATGTCTCCACTTCCCTCTCCTCAATTCTTTCACACCAACAGGACTCTGTGTCCTCTATGATAGCCATCTCCCAACAGCTTTCCACTCTCCTCACCACTTGCAATACTACCCTTCCCACCACCTTGGCCAGCCTAAACACTCTCATCGTTTCTCTATCAAATTCTATGTCAGCAAACCTTGCTGATGTGCAGGACTCTCTTGAGTTACACCTTGCACAGCTTCAAACTTTGCTATTCACAGCTTCTGATAGAGAAAATATTCTTAAGCTGACCTCTCTTGCTGATTCCCAATCCTCTTCTATCCAAACCTGTCTTTCCCAACTTGCAGAGGTGAAGGACAACCTGGCTTTCTTAGTGCATAGCCTGGTTGGTCCCAAACCTGCTGCCAAAACTGCCGCAAAGCCTGTTGAATTTGTTTCTTCAGGCAGACCAGTTGTTGAAGGTGCTGGTCCATCTCCTTCAAAGGGGGAGAAGTTGTCTGCCCTCTACAACTAAGTCTAAGTATAAGGGGGAGAAAACTTCTTCTACTAAGGAGAAATCAGCACCTACTGGTCAAACAGCAGGTGCATCTGAAATAGGTACTGGTCCAGCTGAGGGTGTCTCTCATCTACCTGAAGCTGCTCAGCCTACTCAGGTTGAATCTCCAAACCCTGCACAGTCTAAGGGGGAGGAATTCATTTATGAGGACATGCCAAGCAGTAGAAGGAGGCACCTCATTCTGGAAGAAGAAGAAGAAGAAGACATTCCTGAAGCTGTTACTACTACAACTGCTAAAGGAAAAGAAAAAGCAGTGGTTGATCCTGACCACCAGAAAGCAGCAGAGCTAAAATTTGACAAAGTCAGGGCCAAAGAAATGGGTGTTCCCCTTGAAAAATACTATGAGCTCAGAGATGAATAGCTCAAAGCCTTGGAAATACTCAGAAAAGAAGAAGAATCTGCCAAAGCCGTCATATCTCTTGCATTCAAAGTGGCAAGCAAAACCAAAAGCCTTCTTTGGATGTATAGAGAAAACTGCTGGAAGCTGCTAGAGAATCAGCTGGTGAGAAGGAAAGTGTACAGGAAAAGGGTGCTCTGGTCTCTGTGACCAAACAAAAGCAAGCATCCTCTGCAAGGGCCCAGTTCCACTTTGACAACTTGGCAAGGAAAAAGTTTCATGATGTTGCTGATAGAAGGCTAGCCAAGGAAGCAATTGTCAAAGCTGTCCCCACATCAAGAAAATGCAAACAGTGGAAATTGCAAATTACTAGAATGGGTGCAACAGGCCCAGAACTGGAAACTTATGACTACACTGATGTTGCACAGATGGGGTACAGGGAATGGGTTGAGCTGGCAGTTGCCCTGAGCCAGTCTAAGTCTGAAACGACTAAGACTATCAGGGCATATGTTAAGAAGATGATGGCGAGAGTGAAAGATCTTGGCCTAATCTCAAAAGAAGTAAGTGAGGGTGTCTCTGTGACATACCCCAAAATAAAGTCCAGGAGGACAAGAAAGGATTATGAGCTGGAGGAACTCCTCATCTTAATTGAACAAGCTGATTATGCTGTTGAGATGAAAGGAATTAACTACAGCCTGCCAAGTGGAGTAGAGTTTGAAGAAGGCAAAATTATTGAAGAACCTGAGTTGGGGGCATTTTTTGTAGATCCCTTAACACAGAAAAAGTGCTTTCAAAGAGCATCAGATCTCTACAAGGTGGATCTGAGACAACTTGCAGCCTTCAGACTTGCAACTTCATTCAGGCAATCAAGCAGGTGGAGAGCAGCCATCTGGGACTAGCTCAGAGGCTTTTATGAGAGAGGTGAACTTCAAGATCCCAAGTTTATGATCCTTAGAGTTGAAATTCAAGATCTGGAGGAAACAAGGTATGAACTTGAAAAGATGTTTGAAGGACCACCACCACTGGAGTGAAGTCCACCTACCATCAGGGTAGGTGAAGAATGGAAGTTGTCCATCTGTTGGACAGGCTTGCCATTATCTGCTCCCAAATTTAACAGTCCAAAGTGTTGAACTCTTTTTTTATGTACATTAGTTGTACCATGTTACATATGTTGTAACTTTTCTTATTTACATTAGTTGTAATATACATTAGTACATTAGTTGTACTTCCGTAAAAGCATGTGTTGTTTATGTAATCACAATCAGTATATATAAACTGATCTTTTACTTTACTTAAATGTTGTAATTTCTTTTCAGCAAGATGTATTGTAAAAATGTATAGTGATTATTGATTAAATCAGCTTAGACTGATTATTGCAAATAGGGGGAGATTGTTAGGCACAAAAAGGCCTCAGTCAAACCTGCTGTACATCTAAGGGGGAGATTTTTAATCAAGACTGTTGATGCACTTGAAGGTAGAATTTAAGGCCTGTTATATGCCTTATTGAAATCTGAAAAGTGATTTGCAATATCAGCCCAAAGCTGTTTACCATGTTGCATTCGTTGCAACAAAGGCAGTTTGTCCAAGCTGTTCTGTCTGCTGAACAGGCTGGACATAAACTGTCTACGCTGCTCTGTTCTCTTGAGCAGCTTGGACAGTTTACAAGTGTTCTGTTCTTTGTGAACAGGTTAAGCACTTTATGGAATATGTTTCCAAGTCCTCATGTATTGTTTTTGGCTACAAGATCAGTTTACAAGTCGAAGACAAAGTGGAAAACAGAATTTCACAGCCTTCCCACGCTGTTCTGTTACATGAAGACAAACGGATATCTGAAAAGGGTGACAGACCATTTCTTATATCAAAATGGCATTAGCAAAAGAAGAAAGATGCAAAGTTGACATTCCTCTTTTGGTTAAAGCCTTATGCAACAGTGACAAAAAGGAAAAGACAAAGATTCTGCCATGTGAAGACAAATATACTTTATCAGAACGTGCAGAAAGGAGTTTTGTCCTTTTGGAAAGACTTTCCACTATCTCATCTGTCCAATGAAGAAGCTTCACTGAGATTCGCCTTTTGAGTCTAAAAGGAAGCTTCTAAGGATTATGAGACATCAAGAGTGTGAAATCAGAACGTGCATTGAAGTGTGTTATTCCATGCATGCAAGTCTGCTTATATAAAATAGTAGATTGTGTCTAAGCTGTTCTTGTGTAATTACTCATTAATATTGTAGGACCTATCCATATATAATCATCTTATTATTATTTTGAATTTAATAATGGTGGGACCCACCAATTTATAAACAACACACCACCCATTTGTCAATTTTAAATAATTGTTTTGTTTTTAGTTGGTCGGACCCACCATTTAGACTTTATAAATTATTATGCCGGGGTTAAAATTATGAAGTTTAAATGAGTTTAAGGGTATAAAATGTAAATATCATATATATATATATATATATATATATATATATATATATATATATATATATAGAGAGAGAGAGAGAGAGAGAGAGAGAGAGAGACGAGGGATCATTTGTGAACAAGATAACTGGTGCAAACGGCGTGAACCAATATAAATCTGCCACATCAGCATGAGATAATTAATTTTGTTTTTTTAATTTCCGGTTGAGGGCATTATCGTAATTACTAAAATATTAATAATAATTTTTTTTGTGCAAGTCTGTTTCCTAATTTGTAGGAACAGACCCCTGTTTACGTTTGTAACTGCGTGGTTTGGTTTCCTTCAGTCGCTGCATCTGATATCCTTCATCCTGTCGCATTCGCTGTTTCTAGTTTGGTGTTCTTCGTCAGTTGCAAAGGTTTGTGTTGGTTTCTGCAGTTCCCTCTTTTAATCTGTACGATTCTCACTCTGGGTTCAGTATGTTTTACGGTTTTTGGTCTGTGTTCACTCACTGCATTGTATATGCTTACTCTAGTATTATATGGCCATATTGTGTTGCGTGTTTCGTCAGTGCTCAGATTTGGGTCTGTGATTCTTTCGATTCGGCATTACGCCTTCTGCGCCAACAGCCTCTGTCTTTTTTCCGTTTGGTTCTAATCGATCCTCTCTAATTAATGTATTAATATCACGTACTTTCTATTGCAGTCACTACCAACATGGAAACAACTTCTTTTTGCATTGTAATTTATATACACTACGCGATGCCTTCCTCAAAGTCGTGTTTTTCTATTTGTGTATATAATTATTCGTTCAGTTGTGTTGTATGCATGCATAGGGTACTGTCCATTTTTTTTCCCTCTTTTGTTGATGTGGATTCAAAGTCCCCTGCTTTTTGCAGCAGGAATAGCCGTTGCAGGTGGTATATTATTGTCGCTGGCCCACTTTGATAATTTAATTCTACTAAAGAATGAAGCTATTGTATCATATATTTGCCATATCTGGTATCTGATGCATTTGTTGTAAATAAGCTATATTTTTGGATCCAATTTTTAATTGCATTTCGATTTTTTACTTTTAAATTTTTGGAGGTCTTAACCAAAAACCGAATACATGTAGGTTTATCAAGTGGACAGTTTTAAAGTATGGATTCCTATGACTTTCATACTGGTGAGCATAGTTGACATTTACATTTGCATGGAACTTTTCTTAAACTTATTTAGATTATCTTCAATAATGTTGATGCATAACTGTTTGAAGAGTATGTTCTTTCTACCGATGTCGATTCTAGCAGCCTCGATGATTCAAATGACTCCTTAGGTAATTATGATGATGTAGAATTAGAAACCAAAGGTTTGTTCTTCATGATGGTTACTGTTTATTTTGATTCTGTTTATGTACCTTGTGTTTCAATAGTTAATTCAAATACATTATTGAAGGTGATCTTGTTGACAAGGAACATTGTAAAGGCGGCTTCATTATCTTTCTGACCATATCTCCATTTTCTTTTACTCTTGTATGTGTTTCACAGATGACGACAATATTGGTACACCCTGTGTGACGATAGCAGTCTAAGTGATCTAGCATTTTGGTTTAAGTAATATTCAAAGTATTGGGATTTAACGAGTATTTGATATATATGTTTATATATGTTTGATAGTTATTGATTGTATGTTTGGACTTGATGTAACGTATTACAAGAAGTTCAAACATAAAGTTCAAAGATAAATTCAAGCATAAGTTGAAAACATAAGTTTCAATACTAAGTTAAATATGTGAAAGAGTAAATTCGAATTCACTAAGGACTGGAATTCGAATCTATGACAGATTCGAATGTGTTCCTTAGGCAGATTCGAATATACATCATAAGGCAGATTCGAGAATGTCAAGGGGACAAACTCGAATGGGCCTTGGGCCTGATTCGAGTTTGGCCCATGGCAAACTCGAATGAGCCTCTATAATTAGGGATTAACTCGAATCATTAGGAGACTTTTGCAGAATTCGTGAGGGATTAAGCAAATAGGCGATCTCGAGTTTATCAACTAAGTGAGTGTTGTTTCGGAGAGAATCTTCCAGTAGGTGCGTTCTTGTTAGTTCGTACAGCTCGTTGATAGTCTCCGTGTTCCGTGTGAGAGTTGTTTCCGTCAACCCGTTAACGAGGATTCCGCACTCGTTGACGGTCTCGCGTCTAGATAGATCCGTAGTGTGTAGACCTTACAAGTGGTATCAAAGCCTACGGGGTGTTCTTAGTGTTCTTCGTGTTCATCTAGATACATCCTAGGTTTCTTGACGTTTTTGGACGGTTGATCTCTCAAGTTTTCGTGTTTTTCGAGCTTAGAAAATTGTCATCCGGGAAATACTTCGTGTTCTTAACGTTTTAGATCGAAATCAATATTTTTCGTTGAAAAAATATTGATTTTATCTGCAAAACGTTAAGAAATCGAAGTATTAGCCATTTTTCGAGTTTGCGGCGCTCGAATCTGTTAGGAGTAATTAGGGTTTTTCTTAGTCTCGAGTCTAACCAAATATCCGCTCCTTTCGAGTTTGATAAAGAGTGTTTCGAGTTTAGAAGGGTTCGAGTTTGTTCTAAAGTCGAATAGGAGCTTCGAGTTTGCTGGGATTCGACTTTGGTTATTTCGAGCTTGCTTGGACATTCGAGTTTGAGACCTTCGAATTTGGCACCCATTTCGACTTTAATTGAATTTCATAACTTAATCGAATTTAATCCCAAATAGGTTTAAACTTAATTATATTCGAATCTACCTAAATTCGAAAGAATTAACTTAAATTAGTTTCAAATTAAATTTATTAAGTTACAATTCAATTACGTTTGAAACAATGTCAAATCTTCAAAAGTTTCTAGAAATGGATCATGAGGTCGGGAAGGCTAATACTCCGCCTAAGCTGATGAAACTTGAAGACTATTATTGGTGGAAAGACCGGTTTGCCGATTTTGTGTGTTTCAACGACATGCGAATGTGGATATGTATTCATGAAGGATACATTCCACCTATCTCAGAAGTTGAAGGCCGTCAAAGAGTCTTATCATATCAAATGATGAAGGAGGATGATAAGAAACTATATGAAGCCGAAAACCGAGCATTCTCGATTATTCGAATGGCTTTGCCTCAGGATATACTACACACATTCCGCAATCAAAAGACATCTAAGGAACTTTGGGAGACGCTGGAAAAGAGGTGTGAGGGTAATCCGAGGGTTCGGAGGAAGCGCATGGAGTTGTTGAAACAACAATTTGCTATTTTCAAGGCTTTGAAGGATGAACAGCTGGACGACACCATCACCCGCTTTTATCATCTGCTGACAGAGCTTGAGAGTCATGGCATTGAGTATAATGACACAGAAAAGAACAATAAGCTTCTTGATGCCTTACCAGCCAAATGGGCGATGTATGTGGCTATGATTAAGCTTAATGAATATAAGTACTATACTCAATCATTGGAGGATGTAGTGGGAACGTTGCGGGCTTATCATTTCGAGCTACTGAAGGCCGAAACGGATTATGAACAAGTCCAAAATCCAGCCATGTATTTTGGAAAATCAAAACCTTCGGTTGCAGCAGATACGAAGACTGCTACAACGTTTTTCACCGGAGAAACGTCGTCACCAGCAGAGACTGATGACACACTGAATAGAGCGTTCTTAGGGTTGGGAAGATCGGAAAAACAACAACCTCAGGCAACTCAGGCATCAACATCTCAGGGATACTCTAAGATGCCCATGAGCGCTAAGTCGGCCGAAGAACATTTAAATCTATTGGCATCATTTGTGGCCGCATATGGGAACTGCAATCAAGGGAAAATAAACGATCCTGCACTCTGGGATGAAGACTATGATCAGTTGGACCCTGACGACCTTGAGGAGATGGATCTCAAATGGCAACTGGCCATGGTAACCCAACGATTCATTAAACGGACTGGGAGGAATCTGAATATGAATAATAAGGGGATTGGTTTTGATAAGTGCAAGGTCAAATGCTACAATTGTCAAGGTCTGGGACACTTCGCCAGAGAATGTCAGAGACCGAAGGTAGATACTTACCAAGGGCAGAATCAGCATCATGGACAGTTTCAGAACCAGTCTCAACAGAGATACCTTCTGAGTTCATCTTCCAGTCAAGCAAACATAGCTGGTCTGTTATCAAACGTCAAATCAGACAGACAGCTGGATGGTACTTACGACTGGAGCTCACATCCGGAATCTAACGCTAGAGCCTTCATGGCTGAAGTCACCGAGAGTGGATGTGAAGGGGAAGAGCAGACCACAAGGGACAGCAGTCCGATGTGGGTGGAGAAGTCGAATGATCAGCCGCTTCTGGAGTTTGCCGCTCAAATGGCCAACGTCGAATCAGATCACACAAAGGTTAGTCTGAATTACTCTCTTTTCCATGAATTATGTGTGTTATGTGTTACTTCTAACGACAGGCTGAATCTAGTATTAGAATCACATAAAAACATATCTGCTCAAAATGAGTCTTTAAAATCTGATAATGCTAGCCTGAATGACATTAAGCAAGATCTTAAGGATAAGCTTAAGGCAGATGCACAAGATGTCGTAGTTCTAAAAGACAAGCTGAGTGAGCAGTGTGTTAGATTAGAACTAATGTATGAGCATGTAGAGGCCTTGACCAAAGATCTTAAGACCAAAGAAGTAGAGCTAGCTGAAACTAAGGTGAAGGTAGCCGAGGCTAATAGTAAGCTAGAAAAGTTTGGGAATTCAAGTCTGAACCTAGGGAAAGTTTTAGATGCTCAACGCCAATC
Organism: Centrapalus pauciflorus; assembly: GCA_020465985.1. Taxonomy (NCBI): domain Eukaryota; kingdom Viridiplantae; phylum Streptophyta; class Magnoliopsida; order Asterales; family Asteraceae; genus Centrapalus; species Centrapalus pauciflorus. The sequence goes on along the minus strand of JAANYP010003363.1, from coordinate 46,660 downwards.
TAAAAAGCCTGTAGGTCTAGGATTTCATGAGATTCCTCCACCTTTTAATGCCAACTATGTGCCTCAACCTCAGGAAAAACCTGAGAAATCAGAAGACTTAGAGGAAATACCTGCACCAATATCTGAGCCTATAAAAGAAAATACACCTAAGGTGACTGATACAAACGTCAAGGTTAAGAAAGTCAAATTTGTGTCTTCCTCCAGTGAAACACCTGCAGGAAAACATAAAATTGATTTTAATGATCAGGACGATGAACCAGTCACAATAGATGTTCAAAAAGACCAAGACACTAGTGAGACACCTAAGACTAGGGGCACACACAAGAAGTCCATTGACAAGATGTCCTGCTTTAGATGTCATGAAAAGGGGCATGTTGCTTCTAACGGTCCGCTTAGGAAAACTGACGTTACACCTAAGACAGGGAAGCCAACACAAGTTAAGCCTTCAACAAGTGTGGCGAGCACTAGTAGTTCTCAGAGTACCGAGAAAACTGTGCAGGCTGCACCAAAAGTTGTGAAACAATTACCGGTAAAGGTTGGACCAAAGGAAGTGGTTAGGACTAATTCACCGAATCGAGTCGTAAATCAATCTAGGTCTGGACCTCAACAACAATATAGGAGCACAACACCTAGCAGAGCTCCACAACAAATGCCTACTCAAAGGCAAAGAGTGAATTTACATCACTCGGTACCACAACAAACTCCTGTTCAACGACCCAAGTCACCTGAAAGGCGAGATGAGTATTTGAAAGAGTTTAAGTATGTGGACGAGAATGGTATAACCAAGTCAGTTATGGCTTGGGTTCCCCGTGATAATTAACCTATTTTCTTTCATGTGCAGGAGATCACCACAGGTCCAAACAACAAATGGTTCGTCGACAGTGGATGCTCCAGGCACATGACGGGGGAAAGAAGTCTTCTTACAGACTTCAAGGGTGGGAATCGGGGATTTGTATCATTCGCGGGAAATAAAGGAGGAAACATTACGGGTACTGGAGTGGTCACTAATGGGACGATCAAGTTGGATCAAGTTTATCACGTTGATAAACTGGTTCACAATCTCATTAGTGTATCTCAAATTTGTGACAAGAAGAATTCAGTGCTGTTCACTGACACTGAAACGTTAGTGCTAAAACCGGGGTTCAAGATTCCTGAAGAATGGATATTGATGCGGGCACCAAGGAAGAATGACTTGTACATGCTCGATATGAACAAGCTGGAATCTTCGATGGGTCTGATCTGCTTACTGTCTAAAGCTTCAGAGACTGAATCAGTATTGTGGCACAGACGCATGGCACACTTGCACCTAAGAAAAATGAACTATATTACGAAAAATGGGTTGGTGCAAGGTGTGCCTATGAAGAGTTTTCAGTTCGAGGACAAGTGTCTACCATGCAAGAAGGGCAAACAACATAAGAAAGCACACAAGTCCAAAACTCAGAACTCCATCACTACCACATTCGATTTTCTGCATATGGACCTCTTCGGACCAATCAACAAAAGGAGTATAGGTGGTGGTTGGTATTGTTTAGTTATCACTGACGATTACTCACGCTTTTCTTGGGTTTTCTTTTTAGGTACAAAGGACGAGACGGCTTCCAAGCTCATCGGGTTCTTAGACCAAGTGGAGAATTCCTATGGAACACAGGTTAAAAGGCTACGTAGTGATAATGGAACAGAATTTAAAAACACCGCATGTCATATTTTAAACCGGGTCCTAACTGTCAAATCTTTGAACAAAACCTGTTATGAAATTTTGAATAAACGGCCACCTAATTTAACTGGCTTCGAACCGTTTGGGGTACCATGTACTTTACTGCGAACAAAACATCAACCTAAGTTTGGTGAAAAGGCTGACGAAGGATACTTCCTAGGTTATATGGCGAACTCACCAAACAAACGGGTTTTTAACAAATCGAATGGTACAGTAGAGATTGTGTATAACATTGAAGTCACAAGTTATACACATGAACCCCAAACAGGTCCGGAATGGATATTTGACTATGATAGATTGTTTGAGTCATTTAACATTCCTTTGGATGAAAATGCACGTACGATTGAAAAGGACATGGCGACGTTGCATCTGAATGACGAAGGTCATACCTTTCCGAGGACTACATTTCAATCCACATCCGAGCCTACTTCGACTGAAGATGGATCTCCAGAAGTCACTGATCCAGAAGCACCTTCAACTGAGAATCAGACTCAGACAACAAATTCCAACTCTGAGGAAATTGTCCACGAGGAGGAAAATGTGGAATCTGAGGATGTTCCCCCATTAGGTGAAATAGGATCTAACTTAGGAGATAATCTGAGAGTTGACGAGATAGAGACATCTAGGATCAACAAGAACCATCCTATAGAAAGCATCATAGGAAATCCTAATGAGGGTGTGAGGACTAGGAGTAGTTTAAATAACAACACTGTGTTGTTGTCGATGATAAATGACTCCGAGGCCTATCATACCTGCCTCTATTCTTGTTTTATCTCGCAAGTAGAGCCAAAAAATGTGCAAATGGCACTAAAGGATAACTCCTGGGTTGAAGCGATGCAGGAAGAACTCTCTCAATTTAGGAAACCAGAAGTGTGGGAGTTAGTTCCATTACCTCGAGGGGAAATTGCCATAGGAACCAAATGGGTTTTTAAGTGCAAAAGAGACGATCGGGGTATAGTCACTCGCAACAAGGCTAGGTTAGTTGTAAAGGGTTTTAACCAAGAGGAGGTAATCGATTACAATGAGGTGTTTGCGCCAGTAGCAAGGTTGGAAGCCATTAGGTTGTTTCTGGCTTTTGCTTCCTTCAAGGGCTTTAAGGTATAACAACTAGATGTTAAGAGTGCTTTCCTCTATGGGAAAGTGAAGGAGCTGGTGTATGTAGAACAGCCGCCCGGACTTACAGATCCAAAATATCTAGATAGAGTATATCGTTTAGATAAGGCTCTGTATGGATTGCATCAAGCACCAAGGGCGTGGTACGAGACTTTATCCAACCATTTGTTAGAAAACGGGTTTGAGAGGGGTAGGATAGATAGTACGCTGTTCGTTAAGAGAAAGGGAGAACACTTCATCTTGGTACAAGTGTACGTCGATGATATCATCTTTGGATCATCAGACGAACAAATGTGCAAGGATTTTGAAAAGGTGATGAAGTCGAAATTCGAGATGAGTGCAATGGGAGTGTTAAATTTCTTTTTGGGGTTGCAAGTTGACCAGAAGAAGGAAGGTATGTTTATCCATCAGACGAAGTATGTCTATGACATATTGGAATGCTTCGGGATGGAAGGGACGAAACTGACTGCCCTTTTCAGCACGCCGATTCAAGTGAATCACAATCTCAGACCGGGTACTGAAAGTGATACCGATGTGGATCCGACATTATATCGGGCCATGATTGGATCACTTATGTATTTAACTGCTTCAAGACCTGACATCATGTTTGCTGTGTGTATATGTGCTAGGTTTCAAGCTAATCCGAAGGAGATGCACATGAAAGCTGTGAAGCGGATTCTACGATACCTCAAGTCGAAACCGAAGCTGGGACTTTGGTATCACGCGGAGGGAGATCTAGAGTTGGAGGCGTTCACGGATTCTGACTACGGAGGATGCAGCTTGACGCGCAAATCAACAACTGGAGGTTGTCAATTCCTAGGAGGGATACTGGTTTCCTGTCAATGCAAGAAACAGACGTCGGTAGCCGTGTCAACGTGCGAGGCCGAGTATGTTGCTGCTGGTAGTTGCTGCTCACAGGTTCTGTGGATACAACAACAATTGCGAGATTACGGTTTGGCTTACACTCAAACTCCCATTAGGATAGATAACCAATCTACAATCGCTATAACAAATAATCCAGTTAAACACAGTAAAACAAAGCACATAGACATAAGGCATCATTTTATTCGTGATTGTGCTGAAAAGAACTTAATCAAATTGGTAAAAGTAGCAACGGATGATAATAATGCTGATTTATTTACCAAAGCCTTTGATAAGTCACGGTTTGAATATTTACTTCAACTAAATGGAATGCGCAACCCAGAGTAAATTGACCTTAGTAGAAGTTTATTTCCTTTTATAGCTATAGTCTTTCTTTCTTTTTATAGTAAGTCTGCTAAATTAGGATAGTTTCCATTTTTAGTAAGTTAGTAGGTTATTTTATTTTCTTACTATTCCCTATGAAAAACAAAAGAAAAAAGAGAGAAAACCATAAAAAATTCAAAAAAAAAAGAGAATATCAGAAAAAGAGTTAAGTCTTAGATGCATAGGTTCAAAGTGACGAAAATTAGCACAGTCGTTACAAACTCTAAGTGTTTAGGCTTTTACACATAATGCACCTAAAATTCTAAGTGTTATACTTTATTTTAGTTTGATGTGTTGGTAGGCATAATACATATAGGGAGTCTCAAGGCTAATAAAATATTCAAGAAAAAGTCAAACGTGTCACTAACTTAGATGTATGACCAATCGGTCTTAATTTTTATGTACAAGACATACAAACTTTGAGTCTAAATGAGGTATGCAAACTTTCTGGGGATGTATAGCAACATCAAATACATCTTAAAATGGAAAGAATAGAAAAATCATACAAAATTAGAGTAAAAAACATGTAACTCTGTTGTACGTAAGTACAGACCTGTTGCCTCTGTTTTGATTCGGGTTAGCAAGATAAGTCGCTTTGTTGTACGTCAGTACAGACCTGTCACCGCTATCTTGCTAGCTTTAAAAATAAACCGTAAGTCAAACTAAGACACTTTGTTGTATGAAAATACAGACCTGTGTCTGATGTTTGTCTTTTAAAGAAAGTTTGCAAGTACCAACAAGTTAGAATCATTGTCTGTATGCCTTGATCATAAAAGTATGTCTATGTCTGAGTCACGTAAGATAATTTCATGATAAATAAAAATGACAAGGGATATTCCGAAATGTAGCATGTTTAAAGGGGTAAATACCGACAATCGGCTAAATGGGTATGTCACGCCAAACAATCAAAGGAATCAATAATTCCTAAGTGTGAAAGTTTAAGTACTGAAAGTGAGTATCTGACACCGCTATCTGATTGAACCTTTCTTTGACTATGCTCATCAAAAATAATTTGTTAAGTGTTTAGCATAGGTGGTAAATTTTAATAAGTGTAGTTTAAGTCTAAGTTAAATTTTGTTCAAAATTTTAAAATTTTATTTTTACTTATTTTTATTTTTTATTTTATTTTATGTTATTTTAATTTATTTTATTTTAATTTATTTTTAATTTACTTAGGAAAAAGGTCAAAAAATTACTAAGGGTGCATTCATAGTTGAATAAAATAAACATTGCGTGAAAATCTTGTGCTTAAGGTAAAAGATTTGCCATAGTTTATTCCGTTACACAATAAGGTTGAAAAGGTTGAAAAAAGTTGAAAAAGTTGAAAAAGTTGAATTTATTTCAAAATTTTCGAAATTTTCAAAGTTTCAGGGGTTAATTCGAGTTTAACCCAAAATCGAATTTGGTTGTGCTCGAATCTGTCAGTAGATTCGAAAGAGGCATTAGACTCGAAGGTTGGTGGTATAAATAGGTCAACAGTGATGGTCATTATTCCAACTGTTCTCGAATCTATACTCTCGAGTTTGTCTTTGGCGATTTTGAATCTATTCTCTCGAGTTTGCCGTTTTCAAGAAATCTACTATTTGTCGAGTTTCTGTCCGTGTGGGTTCGATACTACTCATAGCTCTAGGTATAATCAAGTGTTTTGTACAAGATTTAAGTAGTCTTATACTCCATTTAGGCCAAAATCATTAGATTTGGAAGTTTTATTGGTAGAAAGTTGGTTTTTCAAAATTACAAACTTTTAACCGGTAAAAAGTCAAATTAATTACAAATATCATTGATTAGAACCTAGTAGGACTAAAAGATGTGATTTTCTGAGTCTAACATGGTTAAAATCATGGACTTTTGTAATGTTGGTGGCCGACTCATTCCAGTCTGTTCGTGGCCTGATTCGAGTTTGTCAGTAAACTTGAATGGTCATTAAACTCGAATGTGTCATAAAACTCGAATAGATGTTATTTCGAATCTCTTAGTTCGAGTTTGTTATTATATTTGAATTATTTAATTTAAATTTTAATTAAGCTTGTAGAAATTCTTAAGTGTTGGATTTTGTGCTTATACAAGTTCAAAATAAAACGAATTTGAATTTAAACAAGTTTATTCATTTTTAATAATTCTAATATTTTATTTGATATATTGTGCAGACATGGTGGATAGAGTATTTGTACCGAAGCATAATATGGTTATTCCCCCGGACCATAATATCCCTGAAGCGCAGGCTTTCCGCCAGATGGTGGATTTTTAGGTGGAGTCCAGAATTGCATATGCACTTTCTCATAATATCCAAATCGTTATTCCCTACGTGCGACAATTTTATGAACATTTGCAAGTCGATTGCACTGTCACGCCGACAGTGCTTAGGACTAGGATTGCTGGTAATCCGTTGGTATTTTCTGCTGATATGCTGTGCCAAGTTCTGCAGCTGGGAACTCAGGAGCAAGAGAATGGGCCTATAGATTTCCCATTAAGTATTAGGCAGGCTGCCTTTGTAAGGATGGGATATAGTTTGGATGTTACTAAGACATCCTATATGAAGAGTGGGCTCATTGGCCAATGGCGATTTCTGGCGCACGTGTTCATGGTATGCTTTGCGGCGAAGAAAGCGGGATTTGATTATATAGTATCGAAGATCCAATCAGGGATTATCGCATTGGTTTATAATCGACGTTTCAGTTTTTCAGAGATGTTTTTCTCCGAGTTCGTTCACCAGATAACGGCTCCGGAGAGGGAAAGATTTCTTCTTTATCCCCGTTTTGTCATGATGCTCATCCGGCACTTTTTGCCAAATCTGCCGCAGTTGAACGACATTCAAAGTGTAGCGGTTATCGATAAGAGGATTTTTGCAGATTGCTCCTCTCATAGAGGAAGGTTAGCAGTCCCGGTAGAGCGACCTTTGTTTGGGGCTGTAATAGACCGGAACTTTGTAGCACCTGATGATGCCAATTGGGCAGGTGAGGTGGAAGTTCAGCAACGACAGCCACAACAACAACAGCAACAACCGCGCCCTCAGCAACAGAGGAGACGCCAAAGGCCTTCAGCGAGTCAAACTCAGGCAAATAGGCCTTCTACTAGTCAACCTCAAGAGCCACAAGAGGCTGGGCCTTCTAATGCACCAATTGAATCCGATCCGATCGCACAAACATTGGAAGAGATTTGGGCAGCCGGTCCTAACGCAAATCAGGAAATAACTGCTGAACTGATTGAAGAATTATTGGAGCCTCCGGAGGGAGAAGTAGATGTGTTTAGGCAGATTGAAGAATATCAACCTGAGCAAGCTAATAATGACAGGACATCCTCCGATACTGAATCTGAAGAAATGGAAGAGATTGAGGTTGAAGTTCCAGAGACTGTAACCGAGGAACCATCTGTCCAGATAGGAACATATGGATCGAGGTTAGTGGTGACTGAAGAAGCTACAAGGCGACGAGCGTCAAGGGAGTCTGATGACTCTGATTTTGAGGAAGAAGAGGTTGCTCCATTGATAACAAGGCAAAGGGCTAAACGACACCGTTTTATGCAGGGAGCTACCTGAGCTTCTGCTGCTCAGCCAGAAATTCCTCAGCCTCCATCCACTCAAACTACCATACCACCACCACCACCACCCGTTGAACCGTACATTCCATCTCCAATCATTCCGACCCCAATACAATCCATTCCATCCACTTCATCCACCTTCATGGAGAATCAAAGGTTTTCTGAGCTGAAGAGCAGAGTTGACTTCCAACAAATTCAAATCTTTGGGTTGACAACGGCTCTCGGTGAAATACAAAAGCATAATGCCAATCTAGATATCGAGAATGCCGAGCTGAAGAAGATTGTGGGCAAGGTTCAGGAAGATAACTTGGAGCTGAAAACCTTTGTAGCTGATCAAGCGGCTGAAATACGATCGATGCGCTCCCTGATTGAGCAATTATTGCAAAATCTAAAGGCTCAGTGGGAGACAAGCTGCCGTGATCAAGTAGAGATGCCCAGGGATGAAGATAATGATGATGATAATGACGGCAATGATCCCAGTGCGCAAAGAGATGAACCAGTAGATTTTTCTGCTGCTCAGCATGCTGAAATTCAGGGGGAGCCAGGTCAATCGAGAGCTGAAGGAGGTGAGGCAAGTTCATCAAAAGCCACAGAATGTGAAGTTCGTGAGATAATTAAGGCTTTGATGGACATTGATGAAGATCCTCTAGAACTCGAATTCGATTTTGAAGATGATTTAGAAGATCTAGAAGAAGGAGAGTTTGTTCCAGATGATATTGCCGATTGGAGGTCTGATGAAGAGGGTGTGATAGATGAAGACGATAATGTAAATGAAGTAATCATTCAATCACAGCCTGTTACAGAACAATATGAGCAAAATGATCAACATGTAATAGATATTGATGACGTCAAATTGGCTTCAGTAGATGATTCAGAACCGGAGGAGGCTGAAAGAGAGCCTAGCAGAGCCGAATTGTTAAATCTATGGTTCCGCAAGGTAGAGAAGAAAACTGAGCTGAAAATGAAGAAGAATATGAGGATTCCAGGTGCAGGAAACTTCTCGGGAGGTATTATTAGCTGGTTCTTCGACAGGGAACTGCAGCTTTTTATTCTAAAGAGAAGAGATGATCTCCAGTACCTGAGGCGCAAGCTTAAAGTATTCAACACATTGCCGAAGGTAGAGGTGAAGGAGTTAGCCTGGAAAGAGTTGATCAATATCGGAAATGATCCCTATGCTGAAGTGATAGCTAAGATAATCAGACGAGAGGGGAGATCTGGAAGGTTTGAAAGACTCAAACCGAGGTCTGGAAAAAGAGTCGAGGATACTTCAAGAATAGATCCTCATACAGGACGACCATGGACGAAAATGGTTTACAAACCTGTTAAATGCTTAAGAAGGGTGCCAATGAAGAAGATGCCACAAGATATTTTGAGCAACATGAAGTGGTGGTACATTGACAACGAAACTGCTGAAGCAATAATGGAGGATTCTGACGACAAAGTAATTTTGCGAGTATATGATCCTCTACATCTGATAAACTTATCAAAGGACGATCTAAAGAAGCTTCATGGTCAGCATATCTTCTTTCATGAAGGATGGAGATCTGAAGGCAGAAAGTTCCAAAAAGTAGTCAGAGTATGTATAGATGCAGGTATATACGCAGGTAGTAGTATATATAGCTCTAGTACTTAATCAAGATGAAAATAGTTAGAAGCTATCGTCAAGGGGGAGTCTGTTGGTACACCCTGTGTGACGATAGCAGTCTAAGTGATCTAGCATTTTGGTTTAAGTAATATTCAAAGTATTGGGATTTAACGAGTATTTGATATATATGTTTATATATGTTTGATAGTTATTGATTGTATGTTTGGACTTGATGTGACGTATTACAAGAAGTTCAAACATAAAGTTCAAAGATAAATTCAAGCATAAGTTGAAAACATAAGTTTCAATACTAAGTTAAATATGTGAAAGAGTAAATTCGAATTCACCAAGGACTGGAATTCGAATCTATGACAGATTCGAATGTGTTCCTTAGGCAGATTCGAATATACATCATAAGGCAGATTCGAGAATGTCAAGGGGACAAACTCGAATGGGCCTTGGGCCTGATTCGAGTTTGGCCCATGGCAAACTCAAATGAGCCTCTATAATTAAGGATTAACTCGAATCATTAGGAGACTTTTGCAGAATTCGTGAGGGATTAAGCAAATAGGCGATCTCGAGTTTATCAGCTAATTGAGTGTTGTTTCGGAGAGAATCTTCCAGTAGGTGCGTTCTTGTTAGTTCGTACAGCTCGTTGATAGTCTCCGTGTTTCGTGTGAGAGTTGTTTCCGTCAACCCGTTAACGAGGATTCCGCACTCGTTGACGGTCTCGCGTCTAGATAGATCCGTAGTGTGTAGACCTTACAGACAATGAAGACACTCCAGAAACAACTTATAATAATGACAATGTCTCTTCATGTGAGTGCCTTATGCACGGCTACTCTTCTACGTATTTCCTCTTTCGAAGTTTTCATGTGTTTCTATTCTAACTTCTTTTAGCTACCTATGATGTCGCATCCTAATAATCTCACATATTTGTATCTCTGATCGCATCGCCCATTGGAGAACAATTTTGGATACCACAATCATCTAATAAGCCGGTAACTGGAACTGTGTATCAAACTTTGGATGAAGGGGTTGCGTTATACAAGAAATATGCTACAGAATCTGGTTTTGAAGTGCTTGTTTTCCACCTCTAGAGTTGTCAAAGATATGATCGTGCACAAATACTATGTTTGCAACAAACAGGGAATGAACCCCAAGGTTATTAAAAGTGTGCATACTATTGCTCCAAGTAGCTCAAAAAACCAACGGAAACATATCAGTGGGCGGACCAATTGCCCAGCCTTTATTCGCTTTCATATAGCCTCCAAAGGATCATATACTGTTGACATGTTTGAGGACAGACACAACCATATGTTTGTTCAACCTCAAGACATGAATTTGTTGAAGTCAAATCGAAGCATCAAATTTACCCATCGCGCCTTAGTTCACAACCTTTCCAACTATAACCTCGGTCCAACAAAAGTCCATCATATATCATCCCGAATGGCCGGTGGTTCGTCCAAAGTTGGTGCCTCCGCCACTGACTTTAAAAATTTTAAAATGGATATCTTGAAGTACATTGATGATGCCGATGCCCAAATGCTAGTTCAAAAATTGATGTACAAAAAAACGTGTGTTCCTGACTTCTCTTTTGCCTATTCTTGTTCTGGAAATGGTGTACTGTCATCCGTATTCTGGGCTGATGATGTATCTAAACGAAATTACATGGCATTTGGCGATATTATGTCGTTTGATGCCACTTTTAGGACTAACAAGTAAGAACATCCCTACTATGTAAGTTGTGTTTATTACTTTTGTTTGTAACTCCTCTTTACTATTATCATGTGTCTCCTTTTTATAGATAAAACATGGTGTTTGTACCTTTTACGGGTATTGACAATCATCGTAAATGCGTCACTTTTGGTGCCGGCTTGCTGTTGACTGAATCGGTAGACTCCTATATATGGCTTTTACGAGCTTTTTTGGATTCATTTGGGAAACCACCTTATGTTGTTGTTACGGATCAAGATCCCTCCATGAAAATTGCCATTAAAGATGTTTTCCCAAAGTCTCGCCATTGCCTTTGCATGTGGCACATTATGGGCAAGCTTTCTAGTCAGGTAACCACTTATAATTGACTCATATTCCGCATGTAGTTACTTTATTACTCATTTTATCCCTTGCATTCTACTTTATTCTTCTTGGTCGGTCCCAGAATATGTCAAGAAACTAACTTTAGGAAACGCCTACACAACTTAGTATGGGATGAACACATAGAGTCATCTGCATTTCAACGTAATTGTAAACGACTTATTAAAGAGTTTGGGTTGGAAAAAAACCGGTGGTTGGTTAAACTATACAACATACGTCGATCGTGGATTCCGGCTTTTTTCCGTGACACGTATATGTCCGGTTTGATGCGCACCGCATCTCGCTCAGAGAGTGAAAATAGGTTCTTTCAGCAACTGATGAACAATGATCTCACGCTTCTAGAATTATATAGCCACTTTGAGATTGCTATGGACTTCCAGCGTTCTAAACAACGTCCTAATGATCTGAATTCATCAACCAAAATTATTTCTCTTCTAACAAAGGTTGCCTTTGAGAAGCAAGCGTCTGATATTTACACCCTTATAATGTTTTCGAAAGTTTAGAATGAAATTGAGGCGTCGGTTAACAATTGTGTTTGTGTTACTTCTTCAACGCTTGATGACATTACAACATATGTTGTTAGACATATTACTCAAACTTCATCCATTTCTTCTGACTATGAGGTATTTGTACAGATCCTTCCCCTTTTCTATGTATTTACTTGTTCTCTCCTTTGACTGCATTTTTTTTATTCTTGTATTTAGTTAATTATGTATTACTCTTATGTCTACTAAATCTCAATTTTTGTGTGTTCCTCATTTAAGGTCGAGCTCAAACGAGATACCGGCTTTGTTTCATGTTCATGCAAACTCTTTCAAAGGAAAGGGTATTTATGCTCCCATTGCTTTTATGTACTTAGGGTGAATTGTTTGCAATGCATCCCAGCAAAATACATTTTAAAGAGATGGTCGAAGGGTATTGTATCAAATGTTATGCAATCCAACCATCGTAACAATGCAACTAACACTTCCGAATCGTTCCAAGATGTTGTTCGTGATATTACAAAGACCTTTGATGATCACCTAAATCTAGTTGTTGGAAACGATGATTTCTGAAAACGTTTCGGGACGAGCATAAGGCATTTTTACAACAGTTCCATGATCGGTTTAAAGATAAGTTGGCCCCTTTATCTACTCAAAAAATTATTGAGAAGTTACTTGAAACAGAAAAGCCCGATGAAATAACAATTCACGTCCCGCAAGGCATCAGAAAACAAAGGTTGTGGATCTCGAAAACGAATGGTTGGGAAGGTTGAGGCGGCTAAAACCAAAGCAAAGAAACGTGAACGATTGTGTCGCATGTACAATAAACATGTGTTTCACGACTCTAGAAATTGTCCCGATAAACCCTCAAATTAATATGTGTTCCCAATTTGTTTTTTATTGTTTTTGTTTACTTTGTTCAAGCAAATGCTCAGAATCATGGCATATTGCGCTGTGTATACTTTGGTGTTTTTACTTTTGTATTTTCGTTGCCTTCATACTGCCTTTTAAATGTTTTATTATCCAGATTCATTTATTGGCAACTCATCGCTGCACGTCACTTTTCGGCCTATTTTTAAAGCATAATTTCGCTCATCTTAACATCGCTGTTTTCCCATGTTACACTTGATGATCTTCTGATATATTTCATTTTTCAAAAACATTACAAATCTCGCTTTACTAATGTTAGAAATAAAGTATGTTAAATCGAAGATTTAAGTGCCACACACTGGTCGTTGTCAAATTATTTGCTTTCATCCGGTGATTTTCATATATATTCCGTCGTTCCGAATACACACAAACACATTTTCACTAATTAGGTTGCTGCGCCGTCCAACTATTTGGCACCCACTATATAACAAATTTTGAACTTTAATAGATTATTAACTACTTTGCGTCCAAATTTTTTTGTCTTCTTATCATCTTTGAACTTTGAATATCTTAAAATTTTACTATTTGTTCATTGAATACTTAACATATGAATTTAAAACATTAACTCTTTGCCAAAGCATCGTACTAATTTGGGTTTCTACGTTTGTGAAACCAGAATCACCTCACACACCTATGTCCTTCCCACTGCAGACCATATCAACACATTCAAACAAATATGACTATTTCTTAGCATATCATTACCACAAGTTCTTATCAATTTTCAACTTCTTTTCACTTTTGTATTTACGTAAACTGACCGTGGCTCGACTTTCATCAACATGGTAGCAAAATTTTAAACCGAACCAATTACTTGGGTATTCCATGCTTTTGCAATTATACTCATTGGGAATTTTATTCAAACTCCATAATCATTGATTTTATAATAGTATGTACATACTTATATTGAAATCAAAACATAATAATGCATCATTATATGCATTCATACATAATACCCTTCTTTTTTCCCTGCACACCAAAACGTCTTTCTTTGACAATCACAAAAACCAGCAACTCCGACTAGATTATCTATTACATTCATAAATCCAAACACATAAAACCTTACTTCAGAGCGTGCCTACCGAGACGCCTTCCAAAACTTTCCCAAAAACTGCTACGTTCACCGCCATCTTCACACCCCACATGCTACGCGGTCATGAAATCCAAAAAAAAAAAACATCCTTACCGCATGGGACCTAGCGGCCAGCTCATTCGCTTCCCCATGTATTTTACGCATAAACTCCCAGTCTTCTTCGAACGCATTCTCCAGCATCTCGTATAGCTTTTCTGATCTACCACCTCCTTCAGCTTCAGCTTCTTCAAGCAGTCGTTTCTTCTCTTTCCGCTTCAGATCAAACGCAGCACATGCTTCCCGAAGCCTCTTCGCCTGCTTCTCATCTTCTGTCGCTAGTTCCTCCGGAAAGGATTGCATCAATTTTATTTGTCTGTAATCCTTTTCATTCATCTCAGCTATTCTAGCAATGTGCGCCATGTAGGAAGATCTTTTTTGCTTCAGAAATATAACCTACGCAACCGAGATGAAAAAGTCAATTCAGAGACTGCCTTTCCCATTGCCTTTGAGCTGGTATTTATAGACACCCAATTTCAACCTTTTTCCATCTGATTTTTGGCATTCCAACTTTATGATGATCATTAAAGTGCCATTTAATTCGGTCTTCAATGCTCCCACCAAACCGCCTACCAAGTCGCATCTACAGTCTATCATCTAGCCTCTTAAATATCCTTTAATCCCTCCTGCGCCTCTTCCACTATTCGTATTTATTAATGCATTTACATTTGCCTTTGACTTTCAACGTTTAATACGGTGTACACACATTTACATTCTCCTTTAAATGAAAAATGTAAGAACTATTATTCTCATACTTCATAGTCTACTATCTGCATATTGCGCACACTTTAATTACCATAAAATATAATTACTTATAAGGTTAATATTGCAATAACTTCACCGACTTTCATTCAATTATTTATCAAATCCCAGGAATTTTTTTCCAAGTATTTAAGTCCCTAAACAAAGTTTGCCCTATTTACAACTATATATTTGTAACCTGATTCTTGCTTAACAAGTAAACCAATTAGTTATTCAAATAAATAGTTATTAAAGAAACCAACTCATTTTCCAAATTTTCAAGCTTACATAACTGGGCTTCTTTCTCTTGTTTGGCCCAGTGTACCGTTTACCGGTTACTGACTTTTTACGCATGTCAAATTTATAGCCTTTAATTATAAAAAAAATTGTCTACGAACTTAAATATTCTGAAAAAAATACAGAGATTTAATCGCTTCACTCACCAAAATTTGTAGGGTTTCTCCAATATTAACTCTAAAGTAAAACATACTTGGATAGTTTTCCTTTTTTTACCCAATCACCTATGAGGCTAATATTATTATTTAACAATTCATATTATTGGTATATACTCTAAATGTATAATAATAGCCGCTCTTCATCAATATTTTTTGGACTCTTATGCCACTATATGGTAAATAATACCCTTCTTTAGTATCATATTTTTGTTCATTTACGTTGCATTTCAAACGACTCAAGGTTATTTCAGATTGCTATTATATATTTTTAACTATTACGTTACAAAATTACATTTTCCACTTGTCGTTTAATTTTTATGCCACCTGCCTTCACTAGAAATGAATACACTCACTTTTTTATTAGTATTTTACGACACATTCATACCTACTAATGCTTCTTAAAAAAGACACAAACACTGCATCAACATTAATTCATCACCATGGTTAAGTTTGGTGCTCTCAACTTACATACCTTGTTTTTAATTCAATACTTTGAACAATATTGTACTTAATTAACCCTTTCATCAGGTCGCTTCCAGTCACATATGCATCAGTTAACTTAACAACTACCCAACCTTCTCATGTTATTGTTGTATGTTTCCAATTCCTCGTTTGATACGGCAACACACATCAATACTTTCTTTAAACTTAAAACCAAATACCAATGTTACGCATGCAAATAACAATACTAAACTTCGCATTATGGTAGTCTAAGTTACGTAAAACTTAAAATATAACTCATAAAACCAAACTGTTATGCAAACTATAAATTTACCCCAAACTGTTTTATTTTTCAGTCTCCGGACCTTTGTCTTCACTTATTCCTTCTTGCATGTCGTTCGATTCCTTCCTCTTTCAGTTTCTCCCACCATCCAGCCGCATGTACGCCATTGTTTCCTCGATGACCCTCTTTTTCATGGAATTCTCTTCATTTAGCAATATCTTGCACACATATTTCTGCCGAAGGTCAACTAATTGTTGCTTTTGTTCCTTACCTTCAACCGTTAACCCAGCGTCCCAATGTTGCACGTTTTCCCCCTTAAAGGTTTCCAAATGTCTCATTGCAAAAACACCGCAGTCTATCGTGTTTCTTTGTGTCTGCCATTTCATCTGAAGTCTCCTTGGTTCTTTTCCAGCAATACGTATCGCACTCGGATGCTTGACTTCTTTAA
Source organism: Centrapalus pauciflorus (assembly GCA_020465985.1). Classification (NCBI taxonomy): domain Eukaryota; kingdom Viridiplantae; phylum Streptophyta; class Magnoliopsida; order Asterales; family Asteraceae; genus Centrapalus; species Centrapalus pauciflorus. The sequence goes on along the minus strand of JAANYP010003363.1, from coordinate 30,463 downwards.
GATACCGAACAAAACATTCACTCTGCCAGTAACAATAAATCACAACATATTCACTTCATTGTGCACTTCAAACATGTCAATCTAATTGAAATTAACTTACCAATAAGTTTGGCAGATTTCCATATATTAAAACTGAACATGCCGGTAACACCGCTTCATCGATAATGTAAATGTTGTTTGATTTTAGATCAAAACCAACAATGTAGTAAAATGATTGCAAATAGATAGTGAAACAAACCTGTCCAACATAAAACCATGTTATCACTTACTCTAATATAATTGGTAATTAGACTACATACATATTAATAATTCAATATGTTACTATTTTATAGGTGATATGTATACATACGAGTTGTTCATCTTTCAGCGTGTTCGGCTTCTCATAGAATTCAAGATCACATTCGAATCTATCTTTAAACTCTTGATAAAGTTGGTCTACTGATGTCGCTCCACCCATCATTTCTTCTGTCTGCACATTAACAACTATCAGTTTCTCACCCTTTGGTTATATTCATATCTAAAAATATTAAATACACATACTTACAAACACATATTGTGTTATAAATAGCCGATGAATCGATGAATTGCTCCTGAACCTTTCTTCTGCGTTAAGTATAGTTATCCAAGTGTTCATCTCTTCTGGTTCAACCTTAATACCAGGTCGCAGGGATTCAACCGCACTCCTCTTGCATATGTCTCCTTTATCAGTTTGATAAACAATGTCTCTGATAAACAATAAAACACCTGTTACATTTTACTACATTTACATATATTTTACAGCTAAATCTTAAATATACGCAAATTACTTTTTTCACCTTTTCATTCCGGTTATCGCAAACATGTACTCTGATACCCTACGTTCGTTGTTAATTTCTCTGTCAATGAAACAACGCGTTTCACATATGGCGACCTCATTATATCTGGTAGCTTCACCACCCATGTCGGTCGCGGTGGCTTCATTGCAGTTGACACTTCTCTGCTTCTTATTAAACTCTTCCCTACTACATCCTTCTTGCCAATAATCAAAGATGTACTTTTGCTTGTATAATCCATTTTACTGTGCTCGTTGATGTCACAATTTTCCTCTTCTGTCAGATGGAGGTCAAACAATGACATGTCATCAGCTGCGTCAAAATTTATAGATCTTATAGGCACCGGCGAACTATATTCAGGTTGGCTTCCAACTGGTAATTTCCCCTTCTCAAGTCGCTGCACTTCTTCAATAAGTTCCTCATCTGTTAACCATTCTGGTGACATGCGTGCGACTTTTGTATTCATCGGGGTCTTGTATTTGCTACCACATCCCATGCCCTTGCTTCTTTCGTATGTACTAAGTAACTTCTTTTCAACTCTATTCTTAATACCTTCTATATCCTCATCACCAGGGAATTGTTCCAAAGCCTCTTTTAGCTCCTGTTCTAAATCTGAATATATGTCCCATAACAGCTCCTCACTAATTCCTATCCTTGTTCAATTCGTTTCAGCTGTGATTGCACCAAATAAAGAAATTTAGTTTTTGCCACTTTTTATTGCTTATCATACCTAAACACAGACTTGTTTATTCAGTCACCTACACACTACTCTTACCTCTTTCTTTGTCAACTTGACAACAGTATCCATTTCTTCACTACTCTCAATATCTTCATCTATGCTATCCATGTATGGAGCCTGAAACCTAGAACTTGACTCACCGATCTCCAATCTCTTTGTTCTCATTAATTACCATAATGCTTATTCATTTTGTGTATTCATATAATTGTAACACACTATTCAGCAAAACTTTAGTATATGCCAAAAAAAAAAAATACTTACTTGCATTCATTCCATACTCGTCACCTTCATCAACTACGCATGCTTTTATTTTGACTTCTTAATGCTCTAGTTGCTGCATTCTGTGTGCCAATGACTGTCCATCTACTTCGTCATCATCTACCTCCGTTGCTATTGTCATTCTGCTTGTTCTCACTTCAAGCATTCCGAACGCTCCCAGGCAAATTTCTTCAGTTTCTCTTCCTTTCAGCAGTCCATCAGTCCAACCTCTAAAAACTGGTCTTGTTACTTGCACCATTGTCCTTCTCGACACTGTTGCATTCACATAATACAACTGAAGAAAAAAAAAACCAATTACCATATCATATAGGTTGTACACGTCAGATTTATGATGACTTACAATATTATACGTTTTATCGTTAAGAACATGATAGGACCAAGATAGTAGGTGTTCCGCGACTCTCGCTTCCATGATTCCTTGCTTCTAATCAAAGATTCAATTACATAGTCACACCAATCTAGATTCCTAACATTCTCGATACTGGCAAGTGATGGAATGAACCGCTGATTAACCGTGCCTCCGGATATCCCTTCTACCATTGATGTCATAAACACCACGAGAAAATTAACCCAAAATAATTCCCCTGCTCCATCCTCTTTCTCAACCATATTTGTTACAGCTGACAGATTTATTTTTGTTTAATTATCATACAGTTCTCGCCACGCTCTTGTTAGTAAGTCATTTCCATCACTTCTATCTAGCTTACGGATCTTTTTGGCTCCCATTGGTATTCCTAACACCCTATGCACATCATCTCGTGTAATTTCAATGGCTACATTCGGTAGATCCAAAGTACATGTTATGTTATTAAATCTTTCAACCAGCCAGAAGCAAAGAGTATGTGGTATTTCAGAAATCCTGAAGTTTAAAATATCTCCAAACCCATTATCCTAACTACCTTCTTTTGATCCTCGTTCAAGGCTTTCAGCATCATTACCATTCGGCGTGTACACATTCTGGTTCGTAATACCCGTCCCTTTCCCTCGTCCTCTGTATCTTTTGAAATCCCATGATCTTCAACATTTTTCTTGTAATCAACTGTATATTTGTGTTTTGATTACCTGCATTTTTTGGGCAACATTACATGTTGTTAGTTCATATTCAGAGGTAAACAAAACCTAATCTTCTTCCTATCTATTACAAGCATAGGTTGGTTTTGGTTGATCAACTAGTCATCTCGTGCCTATGTAATCACACTGTTACATTTTAACACAATCTAATTTTATTTGTCTTCATATTCTAACATAGACTGCAACAACGACATCTTAACCCATTTTTAACTCGTATCACATCTCCCTTTTGTGTGAACTCTGTTTCATTCAGACAACAAAAATTTATTGCTACTTCGATTTTTCTGTATGTTAGTATTTTGCAGCCATAACACTTACTTGTTATAGCACCCAGTGTTTCACTAAAGTCATCAAACGCAGTGACCAGCATAATGTGCGCTGTTATACTAACTTTCACATGATGTGTTCTAACAGCCCGCGCGTGTAACCCATTGATATCTTATATTCAATGTTGTTAACACAGCATCGTCAGTTGTTGCAGCCATCACATTTGGCATCACCTGCATTAACATCGTTGCAGCAGGAATAACCATTGCAGCCGGGGCCCTCATATCTCACAACCTGGTGATCCACAATTTATTAATAATGCCTCACTAAAGGGTTGTAGTATGCATGTCATTATAACATTACCACACCGATAACCTACAAACATCCCTGCACTATATAGTCTACGTATATCATCGCACAAATTAACACGTTGCATTTAAAATCATATTGTACTTACTCCCCATATTAGCACCTATGCTACAGTCCAGTTTGTTCTATTTACTCTCTCATTATTTTTTAATTCGAGTTAAAATTACTAGTCAGTCTACTCGATATGTTGCATGACTGTCGACCGAAACATGCTCCCACAATACTGACTTTTTATAAATTTAATAGTCTGTTTAGCAGAAACATTCAGAACTGCAACCATATTTTCAAACTTTTTATAAAAACACTACAACCTTTTAGAATATGCTTTCAAAACCATATCATAACTTGTTGACAATTTTACTCCCTTCTCTAGCATACCCAGTACAGACTATGACTCACAAGCCCATACTAGGTACCAAACAATCTTTCATGTTGTACTCAAACAAACAATTCATTATATATGACTCAAAGTTACAACTAAGCTTTCAAAATATCACATAATGTATTAACCCTGCACCCTTACATCTGATTTTCCCATATGAAATTATCGCTGAGACTCTTGCCTTAAGAATCTATGTTATTGTGTAACCAACATTCTTAAGTACCGTGTTTTCAAATGTATAATTCAATAATTATCCAATCTTGAATCCCTTTTTATCAGCAGCCCTAAAAACACGATCTTGTATTCAAATATGTTCCTAACTGACCCATCCTCAATTTCTTTCTATCGCAGTCGACATGCCCAATAATTCAATTTGTATACACATTTTTCTTTCATTGAAAATCTATTTATCCACACTACAAACTACTACGCAGTCTAACTCCAACATAAAAGAATTAAGCCATTGCAGTTACCAACATTATGTAGTTAAAACAGATATTATCAGCTACATTAACGTCTGTTTAGGCATACTTTACTCTCCCACTACTTTACTCTTTCTGTTACATCAATGTTGGCCTAAACTGCTTCTGCAACAATGACTGTCATTGCAACATTTTTAGTATGCTTACAAACAATACCCACAACTGCATTGATTCACACGGTTTTAAAAAACTAGCAATATCTTTTAGAATTCTGTCTCAAATACAAAGCAACATATTTGACGTACCCTCAAACGCTTCACTGCATTCAACATACCTACGTACTTAGTGTCTGTATGATTTCTTCTATTATGTGATTTTAATTTAACGTTAGCTCTAATCTCCCTACTATTCAAACTGCTTTTGTAACAAAGTCTGAATAAAGCAACAGAGACCATAACAATTATATAAACCTTGTTACTCAGTATTATTATCGACCATATGGAATTTCATTAAAACTTACTTGGAAACGGTTCCAACGGCGAATCATCAATTATTAAAATTGATTTCCCCTTGTCGATTTTCGTTTTAACCGAGTCATCCGACACATTCACCGTGTTAGAAGCATCGCAGCCATGCATTCTAGGTTGCTTCTCACTCTGTCTGACCACAACCGTTAGTAATTCTGGAATACCTTCTGCAACTGCGGCAACAGTAGCCCAAACTTCAACTAACCCTAACCCTCAATTTCATGACTCCTCTTAGGTTTTTATAACCATTACATCCTTCGATCATCGCACGATGCATTTGGGATAATCTCAACTCAACTTTCGGCTTCAACCTTCAGGCGATTTTTCCGTCAATGGTTATGCGTCCGTTGAAGTAGGGATAACCATGTCCCTTTATCAAACTTAAGTCATTCCCAAATTACCCCTTGCTGTTTTATTTTAATAATTCGCGAAATTCACACATCAGATATGACGTGGAACGTTAATACTGGTGCACACTGTTCACAATAGATATCTTGTGCACATTTATTCACAACTCTCTCCCTCTATATATATATATATATATATATATATATATATATATATATATATATATATATATATATATATATATATATACACACACACACACACACACACACACACACACACACATATATATATATATATATATATATATATATATATTCAGGTTCAGAAAAGTACCTCTCGAAATCAAGTGCACCCCAAGGTACCAACCTTAAAAAACTTTTTTTTTTATTTTTTTTCTCATAACCATGTTTAAATTATTGTTATACACATGATATATGAATTTCCCGTACATTCACACTTTCAGCGTCTTTAAAACTTATGTGGATGTTCAATGCATATTTATGTGAATGATCATCCACACCATTCACATGATCTTTTTCTTTTTACCATTCAAAAAATTTATGATGTTGCTCCTTTTGAAAATAAGTCTTATAATGTTGTCTTATACATGTCTATTCAAAAAATATATATGTGAATGATCATTCACATTAGGGTACGCTGGGTACGCTTGAATCTCATAGGTACGCTGATGAACCTGATTTTATATATATATATATATATATACATATACATACATACATACTTATATATATATATAGGGAGGTTCAATAGAAAACTAATATCCATCGGAAAACTTTGGAAAAATCAAAGTGCACCAAAACAGAACTCACATGCATCGAAGGTTCATTAACGGTAATTTAGGAAAACTCAAATTATTTAATTTCATAAAAGTCTTCTTAATCATTAATGGAAACTTCTATAATTATGACTATACTCTATTGTTATGGTTCCACCCTATAATTATTGACGACATGAAAACCCCTATAACTACTGAGATTATTTGATGGATTCTATTGTCATTTTTATGGAGTGCATCGAGGTTTCCGGAGTGCATCATCGTATTGGTCAATGTTGAACACCAAGATGACGAAGATGAAGATTTGATGGAGTGCATCATTGTATTTGTAGAGAGCATCGTCAATTTTTGTTGTGTTCATCATCATTGTTTTTGTAGTGCATCATCGTTTATTAGTTAATATGGAACATGAAGATGAAGATCGATGGTGTGCATCATCATTTTTGTAGAGTGTATCGTCGTTTTTTGTGGAGTTCATCATTGTCATTTGTGGAGTGCAAAATCGTTTATGAGTTAATGTTAAACACGAAGATAATTAACATGAAGACCGATGGTGTGCATCATCGTTTATGTGGAGTGTATCGTCATTTTTGTGGAGTGCATGTTTTCTTGTGGAGTTCATCATCGTCATTTGTGGAGTGCACCATTGTTTTTGAGTTAATGTTGAACATAAAGATGTTGAAGATGAAAATTGATGGTGTGCATCATCGTTTCGTAATTTTTAAATTTGATGAAGATGATGATTTTTGTTAAGATGATAATTTTTGATAAATCATCGCTTTGTAATTTTTTAAATTTAAATGTATATAGTTTTTAAAAATTGAATTATGTATAAATTATGGAATTTTAAATTTTTGAATATTAAATTGATGAAATTTTAAATTTTGGGAAAAATACCCGAAATGCCCCTATGCATATATATTGAAGTGCGTCGTGATGCATTAATCCAAGATTACATATGCATCTAATCTAAAGGCTACCATCATCACACATTTACAATGGTTGAAAACAATAAGTATTGTTTAAAAAAAATTACACAATAGAGCATCTTTTTGCAACCAGTGCATCCTACAAATATTTAGGAACTAAATTAACCTTAAGCTAATTATTACCATCTACATAGTTTTACAAATGCTAATAAGTATACTACTATTTTTCGGTTATTAATGTTGCTGACAAGTTAACATAGTCCTATATTGTGTTGTCAAGAACATCAATGCAATTGCATTAGGCGTTTCAACACAATACATAACTCTATGCACAACATCCGTTTGTTATTTGTGCACCAATTGAATCTTTATCACATTATGAGTTTTCACGTAATAACATTGTGTGCATCCTAATCATTTTGGTGGTGTTTTGAATGGAAGATAAAATACATAATCAATCCATGTAATGTAGGTTGTTCAATATGTATATGTAAAATCTTTTTCGGTAAAATAACAGGACTTTTAACGCTTATAAACACAGTTACAAACAAATTGTTCGTACCTCGTTGGATTACTGTTGAATCCTCGACCACAAGGACATCTTCTATCTGGTGTATCTTCTTCATTCCTTAAAGGATTGAAAGGATGATTTCCTATCCAGAATCTTGTCCTTTATTTGAAGCATCTTCTAACTGCAGCAGCTCCAGTTTGATTTTTTTTCTGTGTAATTGCAGTAACTATGATATTTTAACTGCATTGGCTGCAAAACCTGATTCTATTTATTTTTACCAAATGCAGTTGTGATCACTAGCCCATCCTAAATAAATCACCCCACAAGAGAATGTCTGAATAGTAAAACCTATTCAAGGCATTTATAGCTAGCGGCTGCAACAAATACATTAGAATCCCAATATGTGAGTTATTTAATCAACTCAGATACAAAAATTTAAGTAATCTATGCTAATTCAGATGGTATTGATTATTAACACATGCAGTTGCAATCCTTATCCCTTCCCAAACAAATTGCAACCTTAGAGGCTGTCTCAGTAGTACAACATATTCAATGTGTTTACAGAGTTTGTCTCAAATAGTATCCAATTATCTGTGTAACTTAATCAACTCATATACAAATAGTTACATAATTTATTTATCTTTACACCACAATATAATTATTGTACGCAAAGTTGATTCCCTCATCGCATTCAACCGTTTTAAGTCGCGTCACAAATATCATTTGTTTCAACTAATCTGGATGCGGAACGCCTGGTGAATCGTCGATGACCACTATCTCTTTCCCTTTGGCAGTTCGATTATCAGTAGAATCATCCTCAACATTCATAGGATATCCTACATGACTACCCTTCTTTGAGTTATTCGCAGCATCTGTGGCCTCCATTTTCGCTGATAATTCGTCATATAGTATGAACTCTAATAGTATATAACTTTCTGCGTAATCTTCTTCCATTTTCATCGCTTAATATAGTTTTCGATTGTCGCGTCGGTGATTTCAAAACATTTGAATTCATGATAACTATGATATCCACTTCCCTGCAAATTTGGGTAATCATTGATAATCAAATAACTGGCGATTACAATTAATATTTTGTTTGGACGAAACTGACCCTGCTTCTTCTATTTTAGATGTCCACGTAATTCCAGGTTTTATGCTGATGTGTTTTTTTAATGGGTTCACAATGTTTTCATCTTATATGTTGTTCACAATAAATCCTATATATATATATATATATATATATATATATATATATATATATATATATATATATATATATATATATATATATATATGTTCGAACGATCGATTCATATGAATGATACCGTCGAGAGTTTAAGTGTAAATTTACATTTTCAATTTCGTACTTTCGTACGATAGCGAGCAGTGAATGCTATGTAGTGGATAATACTGAAGCATTTTCGACTGTCAAGATTTGTTTTTTTAACTGCATTGTAAATATGTTATTACACAATTAATTGTTTAAAAATAGGTATTATAATTTATTGTCTATAGTATAAAATGCAATTATTATTTATTGGATATTTTTTTTCATTATGATATAGCAACCAACTTCACAAGTTTTATTTGTGTAGAATTTTACCGTCGAACATGTAACAAATTGGATGAAAAATGTAGCACATACTGTTGGTTGGTGATAGTAAAAAAGCATACAAAGTTATCCAAAAAAGGAAAACTAACAAAATTAGTGGGTGTGTGATCGTAGTGGTGAGTACAAAGATACTGAGTCTACTAAAGTCACTTCAACCAAAAACTTAAGTCAAGTATTGAGTATGCACCTATTGGAGAACCTTCAATCCAAAAAAGTCGAAGAAAGTCGAAGACATGTCATTTGACAGTCGAAAATGCTTCAGTAGGAGCATGATGTTCCACCTGTAGAGGCTCGCAGACACAGTTGCTCAACATATACGTCGGATCCATTTGGCTTGAACGAGCAACCAACGATGTATGAGGTTCCGAATCTGTTTGACTTGAACGAGCAACCAATGATGTATGAGGTTCCTGTTAGATTTATTTTTATTTCAATCAAGAGGTTTATTTTGTAATAATATGTAACTATTTAATTTCAATGCAGTTGTCTTTAATAGTTTTTTACTTTTCCATGTTAGATAAAAAGTTGAGGGGTATTTTATGTAAACTCCTCAAACTAGTCCTAGGTATAAAAAACATGGTTGACCTAGGGTTTTGTAACCTTTTGCCAACTTGAGTGAAAATCTGAATATTCTATTTGCAAAAGTGGCGGCTGTGAAAAGAACAAATATTGAGTGAAAAACATCCTCTTTGTTATCATTTCTCAATCATTCTTCAATCTAAATCATCGTGAGTGCATGTAAATCATCTGGGATCACTACAACAATTGGTATCAGAGCCAATGAAGTGGATTTCAACTGATTTCAACCAGATTTGAGGCCTATTTCAACATTGTTGTTCTTCTCGAAAAATTCCACTTGTTCCTTCTTAATCCCTTTAATCTTCTGGTTTCACGTGTTTTACTATTTTATAATCATCGATAAACTTCATTGTATGCATTTCGAGCATCCTTGTTCAATATTTACATGATTTATGTGGTTATTTTGACAAAAATTGAATCTGCGTTGTTCATTTTTTTAGACTATTTTGCTTAAAAATCCTCGATTAAGGTGTTTTTGGTTACATGTTCTTTACAAAACTAGTTTCTAAAATCAAACCGAGCACTTCAATACTAGTTTTAGGCTTTAAAAATCACCTTTTATATAAATCTGGGTTTGTGTTCTTAATATGGTACTGTTTTATTGAAAAATACATAGTCTAAGTGTAATCTCGGGTCTCAACTTCGGGTCCTTCGGGTGATACAACTTCGGATCAAGCAAAACTTCGGGTCTTTCATTCAAACTTCAGATCAACAAAGAACCGAACTTCGTTTCTTCAATTTCAACCGAACTTCGGATCCCTTTTGTTTCAAAAGATCCTTGGATCACTCTTGTTAACCCAAGTTTGGATCAATCTCAACTTCGGATCATCATCACAACTTTGGGTGCCCCCACCCGAAGTTTCAATCAATCGAACTTCGGGTCCTTCTACCCCAAGTTTAAGTCAACCGAACTTCGGTCCCGCCCGAAATTTGGTTCCTCCTTGAACGTTCTTTGTGTCAGGCGAACTTCGGTTCCCCATCATTCGAACTTCAGACCATCAACTGAACTTCGGTACATCCAGTTGTCTTTCAATTTCCACTTCGCAGATCAACTTTTCATTCATAGCTCTCACTAATTTCATTCATCATGTCTCGAGGGGCTCTAGTCTTGGGCTCAGAGAACAGACCACATGTTCTCTTCCCTGATGAGTATGAGCAATGGAAAAAGCGGTTCCTGAAATTTATCATCATGCAACCAATGGGTCATCTCATGATCCTGTTTATTAATGAAGGACAAGCTATTTTCTACTCAGACATTCATGCAATTTCAACTGTTGTTCCTCCCATTCCCGCAGCCAAGGAAGTCTGGGGTCCTCAAGATGACAAAGAAAGAGAACGACAAGCAGCGGATCACAGGGCAGAATATCTACTGTATCAGGCTCTTCCCACTGATATATTTGTATGTGTTGACAGAAATATGTCAGCAAAAGAGATGTGGGATGAACTTGAAAATGCAGATGCTAGGTGCTAATCTCAATGACATGGCCATGATTGAGGAAGATAAGGCCAAATTTTCTGAGTTCCGGGCCAAGGATGAAGAATCCCTACAAGGTACTTTCACTAAATTCTGCACTGTCTTGAATGAACTGAACAAGCTGCACATCATCAAGGATCAGGATGATATCAATATTCAGTTCTTATCTTCTCTGGCTCCTGAATGGGGCATTGCATGTCGGGCAGCTAAGAGGGGCATGGAAATCAGTCAAGTGTCCATAAGTGTTCTGTTTAAAGTGTAACATCCCAAATTTTTAGCACTTGTAATTTACAATTTAAGACTCAATTTAATGCATTAATGGAATTATTATATCGGTTTCGTTCACAATATTAAATATGAAAAACAATGATGAGAAATCCTCATCGTAGTTTTTCGAGCAAGCAAAGAATAAATAACCGACATCATAAGAATAAATAACAATCATCGATCAAAGTATTTTAAAAATAACAATGATAATGAGAAATTATCATTGTTGTCTTTTGAGCAAGCATAACCATGAGAAACCGGTTCAGATAATTAAAATAGTGTAGGTAAGTAAATACAAAGTTGAGGGGTGTAATGTGCAAAAGTGGCAAATTAACAAATAAAAAGGGAAAAACTTCTCATTTTTACCATCTCACTCTCTCTCTCTAACTCACCGTCTCTCTCTCTCTCTCTCTAAAAAGCCACGACTTTATCATTAACAATTCAAAATCACTGGAATCAAGTGCTAGAAATCTGGATTCAAGCTAATAGGAAGGAACTATAACCATCAATATAAGGTAATATGCACTCACTCTCGTGAATTTTGAGGATTTGTGTTCGGTTTTGGGTATGAACCGAATCAAAGATTTCGGTTATGAATGTCATTTCATGTTAGAAATTCTAATGGATAGGTTTAAATCGAGTGTTAGTGATGTTGTATACCAAATTTCAGATTCAGATTCAAGTTCTATGTATGAGTTTGGAAATTAAGTGTGTGTTTTAGTGTGTGTGTCATCTACAGTGTAGAAAAATGGACAAAAATGTGGACTGTTTTGGAATATTGATGTTATGTTTTAAGTTAAAAGAGTACATTTAAGTTCATATCTGCAATTTTAGACACAAAACATGCATAAAATAGACCAAAATGAAATCTGGAAAATAGTGGAAAAAGTACAAGTATGAAATTCGGACCTGATGAACACAATTCGGGTCATCCGAATTTCGGACCTACTCTCAACTCGGGTCCATCCGAGTTCAGGTCATATCCGAGTTGGGACGACACACAATCTTAGATGGAAATTCTTGGAAAATCCTAAGTAAATACACATATTTCGGATGACAAGCCATCCGAATTTCGGATTAAACACCATCCGAACTTCGGATGGATGTTACAAAGGAAAAAGACTAAGGATGGGACCTCGGGCCATCTGGATTTGGGTAATCCGAAATTCAGATGTGGTTCGAATTTTAGTTCAATATACTTAACTTCTCATAATCAAGTTTTAAGCAAATACTGACATTGATACACTATTATACTGACATAACAGGATCTTTGTGGTGTTGTTTAACACACATTGATTCAGAGCCAACTTACACTGTACAAACCAGTTATTCGAACATTTATTGTCTTTGCATTCGTTTACTTTTCAATGGCATGTTCACATTGTTCAATATACATCAATTGACACTCACATATGATTCATTGTTATGATGCACATTCGTACTTGACATGTAACATACATGTAGCCAACGTTCAATTGAAAGTGCATCTCATATATCATGCTTGCACTACATGATATTACTTCACAATCTGATGCGACCTGGATTGGGGCTGACAGCCGGCCACTGTCGGGGACTGATCATCCCATTCACTTTCCTGGTCAGGTTCAGCACATCCCCGATCAGCATTTTGAACTGCCAACCCCATGCTTGCACTGCATGGTTATTCAATTACTATGGGTCTTGCACCGCCCATTTTCACAATAGTTTGTAAAGAAATATCCGTTGAATTTATTATCTGTTATCTCACTAAGCTTTATCTTACCCGTTGACTCTCAATGTTTTTAGGCAAAGGCAAAGGTGTAGCTGGACCTTCTTCCTAAGCATATCATTTCCTATCTCGGTGACCTTAGAAGCTATCTTGGTACATGGACGATATAGATTTGGGGCTGGGATTCTATGTTTTCAAAACAATTTATGATGTTGTACTAGTTAGACTAAATCATTGTAGACATATACATTTCTTGCTTTAGCGTGGAACTGCTTAAATCTGTCTTAAGTTATCAATTTTAAATTACATGATGATTATTGGGTTCTGTGTTGATCCTGGTGTTATCAATTATATCGTTAGTACATGAGGACGTTTCAGTTTGGTATCAGAGCATTAGTTTGAGGTTTCTAGTGTCCGCGAGGACTTGGTCTCAAACTTAGGTTATGATATTAGAATAGACTCCTAGGAAATGATCCGAACTAAGATAGGATTGACATGCACACGGGGACAAATAAAGGGTAACTTTAAACACTAGGACTCAGAAATAAATGTTCTAGATATTATTTGTTATATTTCAGAACATGTCAGGGGATGATATGACTCCTCAACAGATGTTCCAGATGATGCAAGCTCTCATGGAACAGAATAATGAGTTACAAGCCAAAAGAATGGCTGAGCAGGCTCAGTCATTTGCCGATCAATTGAGGGCCAGAGATGAGGCTGAAGCGAAACGAAAGGCTGACAAAAGAAAGAACAAGGAACAACAACAACAAGGAGAACAAGAAGAAAGGCAAGAAGACATTGGTTCTTCTAACAAAGCGAAGGGGTGTAGGTTTAAGGACTTCAAAAGCAACGGAGCTGTTACTTTTGATGGAACTGGAGATGTCGTGACGGCACTGGAGTGGATCACCACCACAAAAAGAACTTTCCGAATCAGCGACTGCGCTAAAAAGGAGATGGTCAGGTTTGCAACTGCAATGTTTGCAAAAGACACAGTTATGTGGTGGGATGCCATGATTAATGGGTTGACGATGGAGGTAGTGTTACACATGTCTTGGAGCGAGTTCAAGGAAGTATTCTCTCGGCAATATTGTCCGGCCGACGAGAAGCGTCGTCTTGAGGCAAAATTTTTAAGTCTGACCTAAGAAGCAAAGACAGTCACCCAATACGCTGTCGAGTTCACCTGATTAAGTTTGTTCGCACCCCATCATGTCGATACAGAAGAAAGAAAGATATCCCGGTTTGAGGCCTGTTTAGATTATGAAATTCGCCGAACCATGAGTGGGGTTCTGTACACAACTTTTGTTGGTTTGTTGGAGGCTACTCGAAATGTTGAGCAGATTGTGTTGTTATCTGGGTACGTCATGGGGTCAACCGCTGCAATACCGACTCAACCGTCGCCGCCAAGAAGGCAACGGGAGTCTTGATCATCCCGATCCTCTCCTCAATCCAATCAACCATATTCTTCGCCAAATAAGGGAAAGGCCTGTTCGGCCAATACTGAAATGAGGGACTGTAGGAGGTGTAAGAAGACACACTCTGGGGAGTGCAAAACTCAAGATATATACTGCTTATGCTGTGGACAGAAAGACCATCACTGGGACCATTGGCCTCGAAAAGGCGATGCGGTCTACAACTGCCATAGACTTGGCGATTTTGCAAAGGACTGCCCGAGACCCCTAAGAGATCAGAGTGCTCAGCAATCAACGACAAGATCTTCTGGAGCTTCCACTGCTCGCAGAGATCAAACTCAGATGGCTCCAACAAGGGCTTTCCAGATCACAGCTGAGGAAGCAAAAGATGACCCGGAGGTGGTCACTGGTACGTTCCTTGTTAATTCCATTCCTACACGCATTCTGTTTGATTTCGGAGCCAACCGTTCGTTTGTCTCCACTTCATTTGCTCGTTAACTTAATATGCCTACTTCAAAATTGCAATTTGTGCTTGACACTGAGACTGCTAGCAATATGTTAGTTAAGGCAGACACTTTACTAGTAGAAGATGTAGTATTCAACATAGGCTTAATTCCCATGGAGTTCAGGGAATTCGATGTTATAGTGGGTATGGACTAGCTTGTCCATAACGAGGCTCAGATTGTGTGCAAAAAGAGAATGAATAAGATTACCACTCCTGAGGTTTGAGACATATGTATTTATGGCGACAGACACAAAGGCGACTTATGTCTTATCTCTATAGCAAAAGCCCGAAAGCACGTCGCTAAGGGTTGTTCCGCTTATTTAGCCTGCGCTGTCGATGCAAAGGCTGAAATTAAATCTCCTTCCACCGTTCCAGTCATTTCTGAATTTTTAGATGTCTTTCCAGAAGATATCTCGGGATTGCCACCTGACCGTCAAGTGGAATTCTATATCGATCTCATTCCTAGAGCTGCCCCAATAGCAAAGGCTCCCTACCGATTAGCCCCAGCAGAAATGAAGAAAATGTTGAAACGTTTACAGGAGCTGCTTGACAAAGGCTTTGTCCGCCCAAGTTCTTCTCTATGGCGCGCTCATGTATTATTTGTTAAGAAGAAGGATGACACATTGCGTATGTGCATCGATTATCGTGAGCTCAACAAAGTGACAATTAAAAACAAATACCCATTGCCCCGGATTGATTATCTTTTCGACCAGTTGCAAGGCGCAAGTTACTTCTCGAAGATTGATCTTCGATCGGGATATCATCAGCTCAAAGTTCACCAAGACGATATTCCAAAAACGGCTTTCAGAACTCGCTACGGACACTACGAGTTTTTGGTGATGTCGTTCGGTCTTACGAATGGACTGACTGCTTTCATGGATCTCATGAATATGGTTTACCGGCCAATGCTCGACAAATCTGTCATCGTGTTCATCGATGACATTCTTATCTATTCGAAGACCAAAGAGGATCATGCAACACATCTGAGAGAATTACTAGAGTTGCTACGCAAAGAGCGACTTTATGACAAATTCTCGAAATGTGAATTCTGGTTAAGGCAGGTATGTCTCAAACATTCCAAACAATTATATGATCCCTATACTCAACTGTAAACTCTTTGTTAACTTGTTCCTCCTCAATGTTCAATTCAGATCCAATTCTTGGGGCACGTGATATCTAGTTCTGGTATTGTTGTTGATCCTGCAAAGATCGAGGCTATCCAGAACTTCGAATCACCTCGCAACGCCTCTGAAATCCGCAGTTTCTTGGGATTGACCGGTTACTACCACTGATTCATCAAATATTTTTCCAAGATAGCTGTTCCACTCACCAAGCTTACTCGCAAGAATACAACATTCGTTTGGAAAGAAGAACAACAAACGACTTTTGATAACTTAAAGAAGTTACTAAGTGAAGCACCTGTTTTGGCCCTGCCTGAAGGGAACGAGGATTTCATAGTTTACACTGATGCATCAGGCATGGGACTTGGAGCAGTACTGATGCAAAGAGGAAATGTCATAGCATACACTTTTAGACAGCTCAAACCACACGAGAGATACTACTCTACTCATGACTTAGAGCTAATTGTTGTGACTTTCGTTCTCAAACTTTGGAGGCACTACTCGTATGGAACCAAATGTCAGCTCTACACACAAGAGTTTGAAATATATGTTCAGTCAGAAGGACTTGAATGTGAGGCAGAGAAGGTCTATGGAGCTGATCAAAGACTATGATTGTGAAATTCTCTACCATCCCGGAAAGGCAAATGTGGTTGCAATTGCCTTGAGTATAAAAGAGTATTGCAATGCGTACTGTTATGCCTTGACTTCTATGATACTTACATCAACAATCATAGATGATGTAAAAGTTGCTCAATCGCAGGCCTTAAAAGAGGAAAATGTTAAAGACGAGAATGTCAGAATCCAATTATCAATTATGCAAGATGATGGAACCAGACTCAAAGGTGTATACGACCGAATATGGGTTCCTAAGTTTGGGAATTTGCGTGATGTAATTCTTGAAGAAGCTCACCAATCCAAGTTCTCAATTCATCCGGGTAGCCCAAAAATGTACAATGACTTAAAAGCCGATTTCTGGTGGCCAAGGTTGAAAAGAGATGTCGGTCAATATGTGGAGAAGTGCAAAACATGCAGATTGGTCAAAGCTGAACACCAACAACCCTATGGTAGTATGCAACCTCTTCCTATCCCAGAATGGAAGTAAGGCCATATTACTATGGACATCATAACTAAGCAGCCCAAGACTCGTCGTCAATATGATTCCATTTGGGTCATTGTTGACCGTTTAACCAAATCCGCTCACTTCATACCCATCGGAGAAACCTTTTCCTTGGATCGTCTTGCCCAATTTCCACTTCGCAGATCAAATTTTCGGATTTGGGCAAGTTGATCCAAGGAATAGGTTTCTCCGATGGGTATGAAGTGAGCGGATTTGGTTAAACGGTCAACAATGACCCAAATGGAATCATATTGACGATGAGTATTGGGCAGCTTAATTATGAAGTCCATAGTAATATGGTCCCGCTTCCAATCTGGGATAAGAAGAGGTTGCACACTACCATAGGGTTGTTGGTGTTCAGCTTTGACTAATCTTCACGTTCTCCACTTCTCCACATATTGACCGACATCTCTTTTCAGCTTTGTACATTTTTGTGCTGCCAGGATGAATTGAGAACTTAGATTGGTGAGCTTCTTCAAGAATTACATCTTGCAAATTCCCAAACATAGGAACCCATATTCTGCCGTATACACCTTTGAGTCTGGTTCCATCATCTTGCATAATTGGTAATTGGATTCTGACATTGTCGTCTTTAACATTTTCCTCTTTTAAGGCCTGCGATTGAGCAGCTTTTACATCATCTATGATTGTTGATGTAATTATCGTAGAAGTAAAGGCATAACAGTACGCCTTGCAATACGCTTTTATACTCAAGGCATCGGCAACCACATTTGCCTTTCCGGGATGGTAGAGAATTTCACGATCGTAGTCTTTGATCAACTCCATTGACCTTCTCTGCCTCACATTCAAGTCCTCCTGACTGAACATATATTTCAAACTCTTGTGGTCGGTGTAGAGCTGACATTTGGTTCCATACGAGTAGTGCCTCCAAGTTTGAGAATGAAAGTCACAGCAGTTAGCTCTAAGTCATGAGTTATGTAGTATTTCTCGTGTGGTTTGAGCTATCTAAAAGTGTATGCTATGAAATTTCCCCTTTGTATCAGTATTGCTCCAAGTCCAATGCCTGATGCATCAGTGTAAACTATGAAATCCTTGTTCCTTTCAGGCAGGGCCAAAACAGGTGCTTCACTTAGTAACTTCTTTAAGTTATCAAATGTCGTTTTGTTGTTCTTCTTTCCAAAAGAAAGTTGTATTCTTGCGAGTAAGCTTGGTGAGTGGAATGACTATCTTGGAAAAATCTTTGATGAATCGGTGGTAGTAACCGGCCAATCCCAAGAAACTGTGGATTTTAGAGGCGTTGCGAGGTGATCCCAGTTCAGGATAGCTTCGATCAATGCAGGATCAACAGCAATACCAGCACCAGATATCACGTGCCCCAAGAATTGGATCTGGATTGAACATTGAGGAGGAACAAGTTAACAAAGAGTTTACAATTGAGTATAGGGATCATGAAATTGTTTGGAATGTCTGAGACATAGCTGCCTCAACCAGAATTCACATTTCGAGAATTTGGCATAAAGTCGCTCTTTGCGCAGCAACTCTAGTAATTCTCTAATATGTGTTGCATGATCCTCTTTGGTCTTCTAATAGATAAGAATGTCGTCGATGAACACGATGACAGATTTGTCGAGCATTGGCCGGCAAACCATATTCATGAGATCCATGAAAGCAGTCGGTCCATTCGTAAGACCGAACGACATCACCAAATCTGTGTTAAGTTATCAATTTTAAATTACATGATAATTATTGGGTTATGTGTTGATGCTGGTGTTATCAATTATATATTACATGAGGACGTTTCATAAAGAGTTGAAGAAATACCAGGGCGATGTTGAATCTCATAAACAGATGGCCAATACTTTGGCTTCACCTACTCCTAAACCACTGTTAACTTCATTTCCTACACCTTACTACACCCCAGCTGGTTCCTCCTCTTAATACCCATATGCCTTCCTATGGGGAGCCCTTGGATGCAGAAGAGGCTGATGTACATGAACAAATGGCTTTGTTATCGAATCGCCTTCAACAAAAGTGATTCTATTAGAATAAGACCAACAATCAGCTCCAATATGATACATGCCCAAAGAGGTATCCAGATGAGAGGAGAGATGAAAGGAGAGAGGAGAGAGATGATAGGAGAAGAGATGACTGGAGAAGAGATGATAAGGATGAGAGAAGGTATGATGATCAGAGAGAGTAGAGATGAGAGAAGAGACTATCGAGATGATCGTCGCTATGAAAGGCGTGACGATACATTAGACAAAGATAGGCGGGAGACTCACCGACGTGGAGGACAGTCGAGACTCCCGCCGAGCAGACAAGAGGTTGGAATGCAGAGATGAACGACCAAGCAATGATGAACCCAAAACTTCTGACGATCGTGGATGCTACAAATACGGGAAACCCGATCACTTCGCTCGGAATACAAAAATCAGTTCGAGTGTGATTTGGGTTACTATGAGCAAAAGGTTGCGGTTCTAAAGATGACAGCTGATGCAACGGCCCTCGTAGCCCCGGAAGACTTGGGTTGACGAGGAATCTGATGATGAGGAAGACATGGGCCGGAATTGTTATATGGCTGAAAGAATTGGGTTCGCGGATTCATTCCAACTTCGAATGAGAAAAGCCTGTAGAGTGGGAGAACTTTGATGAATCTACAGCCTGTCTGATGGCCAAATTCGGGGACTCAGAATGTTCCACAATATACTCCGAGGCGAATGAGGTACATTCCATTTATTTTGATTAATCTTTAAATTCTAAATTTGTAAAGAATGAATGTCAATGGCACACACAACTGCTTAAGTTAGAAGGAAAATATAGCACTGAAAAAGAAAAGTGTGTGAAAGCGGAACAATTGTCTCAATCACTAACAGAAACATCTGATTTAGTTGAAAAGAACTGGTTAAACGAGCATAGTCTTGTCAAAACCTTTTTACGTGAAAAAGTAATGTTTTAGGATAGGAATACTTTACTTAAGAATTGTATTGATACAATTACTGAGGAAAAGAGTTCCTTGAAGTCAGAACTATCTGTTCTTACAAAGCGGTTAGTGTCTTTAAACGTGGAAAACTTAGAAAACGAGAGAAAGTTTAAAATGATCGATAAAGAGAGAATAAGTTTGTACTCACGAATCAAAACCCTTGATGATGAATTCTTAAAACGGGGTCAAACAGCACAAACTATTCATCTAAATCAACCAAAAGAAACTAGGTTTTATCATTCCAAAGAAGGAATAGGTTTTCAAAATCCTATGTTTTAAAGGCTCAATTGGTTTTACCAATGCTATATGATAGAAGATACATGGGACGTGGGTATCAAGCCTTCTTTCATCACTAATCAGAATGTCAGGATCAAAATCACTACCTAAGATTAACTGGTTAGAATAAATCAGAGTGTAAACCAATAACGTTGTACTGAATCAAAGTCCAATTAAGAAGTTTGCGGAATAACACTTAATTGTTTTAAGAAAAACTTTCAGAACAAATAACACATAAATATAATCAAAAAACAAATCTTTTATATTACCAAACTCACTGATTACAATTACCTGTAATCTATTTGATTAGAAGAAGAACACAAACTGTTCTTAGGGTTTTACAACCTTAGAGGCTTGAGAAACTTAATAAGAAAGCAATTACAATTGAATCAAAAACTTGTACGTGCAGACTTACAATAGAAAACCTATTCTATCTATATATAAAGCCTTCCGATTTGTTTCCTTGAGGAACTCTGATTTCTCTGGTAGTAGATATGCTTGAATCTTCAAATATAAATCTCTTCCCGAATTTCAGCACTTTCTGTTTGTTAAACTGTTGAGCAGCTTGAACTTTTTCTGTTGAGCAGCTTGAATCTTGAGCAGCTTGAACTTTTGAACTGGCAGCTTGAACTTTTGAACTAGCAGCTCGAACTTACTCAACTAACAGTTTGAACTTTGTAATTAGACAGAAAAGCTACTAACAGTCTGAGAAATCTAACTAACAACTTGGTATACTTAGAATATTTCCCAACAATCTCCCCCTAACTTAAATTCTTTACACAAGACTTTAAGTTTTTATACACATAAGGAAATAAAACAAAGTAAAACTGTTATTTACAAACTAAGGCATCCAAAAACTTACAATTGTGAAATCTTTTGATTTATTGCCTTTATGAAATCTCTTTTCAACTCCTCTTTATCACAGTGAATCTTCATTGTGCTTATTTGGAGTAGCCAAGCCTTTGGCAGATTAGAGAACTCAAAATTGTAGAATCTGCTGGATCCGTCTGCAAGCTTGAGTCTATATGTCATTGATTTGGCATATATATCAACCTGTACAATCTTCATCTCCTTGGCAGCTTCCATTTCTGCTCTTGTAGACTCTGGATCAAAAATGCTTCTAAGATCTTTTACATTTCTTTGAACCCATACACATCGAGATCTTGAATGGCTAACAGATCCAATGTGATGCATTTTTGTCAGATCCTCTCTGGTTAGCCTTTATGCCATCTGAGCTAGGCTCTTATATTCTTGTTCTGGACCAGCCTCTCTCCTAATTACAAAATGATAGTCCAAATCAATGTCATCCATTGATTTAGCATACCAGTAAGTAATAGGCGGTTTGGAGAAATCATACTGATCCAGGGCCTTTTCTATTTCCAGTGCCTTTTGAAGCTGTTGTTCAAACAATACTCTTTTAACCTGATCAATCTTTGTTTCTGGAGGAGGATCACTAACAACAGCCTGAACTGGTTCTTGTTGGCATTGGACTTGTTGGGAGACTTTGGCTGCTTCCTGTTTTTCTTTCTCCTTGTCATATAAGGATTGAAGCTTTTCTGTTGGCCATGACTGAGCCATTACTCTTGGTAGACCAACTGATGCAGAGAAGTTTATCAAAAATTTTCTGTGTTCTGCCTTTGAATGCCCTGTTGGCATTTTCCTTTTCTTCTGATTCTGGTTGACCACAAACCCTTTTAGATAGTCACCTAAGGTTTCATCATCTTTCATTTGAGCATGAGTTTGCTGGTCTAAGAGTTCATCATGTTCCTCTGCTAATTTCCTTGCTAATTCAGCATCATGAGCAACCTGGGCTTTTTTAGAAGAGAATTTAATCTTTGGAGATTCAATGAGAATGCCTTTACCGTTATCTCTGGAAGCTGATGCTGTGGATTGGACTATTGTGACAGGAGCCTGAGAGCCTTCTCTGATGACAACTCCAGTTGTCCTGATAGGAGCAGCTTGAGTTTCTAGGCTAACAGCTTGAGTAGCTGTTGGGACTGTTAGCGTAGAAACTGGGACTGTTGGAGGGGAGGTTGAAGCTATTTGGACTGAAGGTGGGATCTCCTGATTCTCCCCCTTTTTGGATGCATTGGTTTGGCCAGGTGGACCAAAAACCTTTGCAATCAGGGTTCGAACCATCTTCTCAAGCGGTAATATCTTATTTCCACAGAGGGTGAACCCTTGATGAAAATAATCCAGTCGTTGATGTTGGGCTGCTATAGTCTATTGCAGAGCTGTGATTTGTGCCCCCTGTGCAGCAATAAGGGACTTATAATGTTCCAATATGGCTACAACAGGTTTCAGCTGTTGATCTGTCAATGCCATGAGTTGCAGACTAGCCTCAAGATCTTCAAATGATAGTGGTATTTGAGATCTATCACTGGCAGGAATTCCAGAGGTAGAAACATCTGGGCCCCTTTGTTCTTGGTACTGGGGACTTCCAGAAGGTGCTTGCACACCCTCTGTTGCCATGGGTGTGGTCTTAGAGATGTTGACACTGGCATGTGCCTCTTGTGCAGAGACATCAGTAGTGTCAGACACAAACCCCATATGGACATCCTTTAACGGAATGTCCACCTCCAAATTGAGGGTGGGAGAGTCCTCAGTGGGTTCCCTTTGGATATTCTGTGCAGAAGTTGTTGGAATTAGTGTCCAAGTCACAATTATTTGTAAATATATTGTTATCAGGCTGGATCCTTTTTGGGTGCATGCAATGAAATGTAAAGACAAGATGATTAACTTAAATATATAATGTTAATTAGTTTGTTAATTTATTATGTTTAATAAATTAATTAGAAACTAAATAATTGATTATATTTGATTATTGGGTTAGTTTGTTAATTTATTAATAGTTAATAAATTAACCGGAAGCTAATAGAATTTATTGAGGAAGTATAAGGGCTAAACTGCAATTAGTTGATAGTCAACAGGGCAACCCCTAAACCCTAATAGGGGGGCCGGCCACCAATCCATCCCACATGGATTTGGGATCAAAAATTTGTAGGTTTCTAAAACCTATAAATAGGCAGCCCCTGTCTGCTTCATTCCTCGCTCATTCAATTCTAAGTTCTCTAACGATCACAAGGGATACCAGTTTTTGGGACTCTGAGATCTGAGCTTAGAAAAGTTATAATTATCTTTTCTTTTGTTCATTGGGTGTGAACAATAGAGGCGATCTTGCTTTAGACGCTTGTTGCTCGATTCAGAGGCTGTTCGTGAAATCGTTCTTCGTGGAGAGAATTGCGAATTTTCTCAAGGTTAGTTTTTCTTATTCATCTCTTTATTTTAATAATTAGTTGCTTAGCTTGTTTGGTTAGATCCTTAAAGTTTTATATTCTTGCATAGTTAGGTTATTTAATTTTCCACAAAGTTTTAATTTAACCTAGCAAGGGTATAGGAAACCCAACAGAAGTGTCTTCCAACACAAGGATATTTGGCACTGGTGCTTGGGCTGAGGAGGAAGGAGCTCCTGAAACCCTTTGTCTTTTGTATTTTAGGAGTGTGGGGGTGGGGATGTATGTGTGATAGAAGGAGCAGATGGAATGTTTGTATCATGAGGAGTGGGTTGGGGTCCTGGGGGTGAAGCAGTGATGGATGGCTGAGCCTGCTCAGGACCCTCTCCTCTGTTTGTTGGATTGATGCCCAACATTGCAGAAGGCAATGGGACATCCACATTCAAAAAATTGGCACTAGGTTTTAAAAGTCTTTTGATTGATGGTAAAGAGTGCCTATGGGAAACATGTATCCTTTTATGTAAATTAAAATTATTGCAATATTTTGCAATTATTTCGGCCAAAAATCGTGGATACATAAAAAATTTCCCATTCTTTAGGGCATGATGCCTCAACATTCCCTGAAAAATCATATTTGAAAAATTGTACTGTTGGCCTGTTAATAGACACACTAGAGTAGTGGCAATGTTTGAGGAAAACTCAGACCAACCAGTTCTTTTGGGACTTATACATTATTGAATGATATGCACAAGATATTTCCACTTAGGGGCAAAGTGTGCTTTAAAGAAAGTAAACGAATCAGTAGGGCCCCTATACCCTATTGCAAAAAGTCCTTCATGTAAGGCAGTAAGGGATAGATCTGATATACCTGAGGCATCTTGAAGATGCAAATGTTGGTGTATGGTCTCCTCAGAAATAGTAATAGGGTTGTCATCGATTGTGGATGCAAAAGAAGTGACTCCATTGACGGTTTTAACTGTGACAGATTTCCAAAACTGCTCTATATGAGCCACATAGATGGTGGGATTGACAGTGAGGGCATGATGGATATGGAAACTTCTAAGGAAGTCCATCATGTCGTGGAATGGTTGAAAGTCAGTGTGTTTGAGAGAATAAGAGAGGCAGTTGTGCTCTTTGACAAACTCCATTAGAGATTAAAACGGTGATTTAGGGTTTGAATCGACTGTGTGTGAATCGCTCAGAGAGAGAAAGAACAGATCGTTGGAAGATATTTTTGCAACTGGTAGTTGCAATTGAACGAAACAGGGACCTTTAAAGGTTTGGACATTTCGAATATATCTAGTCTCGCGCACACACTTATAAGAAATTAAAGAATTACCCTGCACACTTTGACAGATCAAGTGAAAACAACTAACAGTTTGAGTAAAATGAACTAGCAGCTTGAGAAAAGACTCAAGCTGTTAGTTGAAAATTAAGCATATTCTTATGAAACAGTGTCTCCCCCTTAATCAAGCACATGAAATAAATATGTTCTTCATAAAATAAGAGAAAATGATGAAAACAAATTAATCCATATTAACCCCATACCAATATTTAATACTAGGAAGGTGAATCTACCTACATCAAATGGTTTTGTAAATAGATCAACTAACTGATCATCTGTATGAATTTTGGTAACTTGGATTAATTTCTTCTCATTACAATCTCTTATAAAATGAAATCTAATGTCTATGTGCTTGGTTTTGAAAAATTTCACTAGATTTTGTACAATGCTTATTGCACTTGAGTTATAAATGTAAATAGGAGTAGATAGGAAATTCATACCATAGTCTCTCAGTTGATTCTGAATCCACATCACTTGGGAACAGCAGCTGACAACTGCTACATATTCTGCTTCAGTGGATGAGGTGGAAACAGTTGTTTGCTTTTTGCACTGCCAAGAGACCAGTCTTGCTCCTAGATATTGACATCCACTAGTTGTGGATTTTCTGTCTATGTCGCAACCTCCATAGTCACTGTCAGAATAAGCTGTTAGTTCAAGAGGAGAGTCCTTAGGATACCATAAGCCCAACTGTGGTTGGCCCTTGAGATATCTAAAGATTCTCTTAACAGCAACAGATGTGAATCCTTTGGAGCACATTGAAACCTGGCACAAACACAAACAACAAACATTATATCAGGTCTAGAAGATGTGAGATACATTAGTGAACCTATCAAGGATCTATATAGGTGAATGTCCACATCCACTCCATCTTTGTCTGCATCAAGCTGCTTGTGTGTGTCCATTAGAGTACTAGCAACTTTGGTATCTTTGTAGCCAAACTTTTCCAGGATGTCATTTACATACTTTGATTGACTTATAAACAGTCCTGTGGGTTTCTGCTTGACCTGCAATCCTAGAAAGAAGGTGACTTCTCCCATTGAACTCATTTGAAACTTTTTGTGCATCAGGGTTTCAAACTCCTTGCACAGACTGTCATTTGTTGACCCAAAGATGATATCATCAACATAGATCTGAACAAGTAAAATCTCTGATTTGATGGACTTTGTGAACAATGTCTTGTCCAGAGTACCTCTCTTGAATCCATTTTGTAGAAGGTATGAGGACAGAGTGTCATACCATGCTCTTGGGGCTTGGTGGAGTCCATAGAGGGCTTTGTCTAATTTGTAGACTATGTCTGGATACTTATAGTCCTCAAATCCAGGGGGTTGACACACATAAACCTCTTCTTCGATTGTACCATACAGGAATGCAGATTTCACATCTATTTGGTACACTTTGAACCCTTTGAAGCTGGCATAAGCTAGGAACAGTCTGATGGTTTCCATCCTTGCTACTGGGGCAAAGACATCATCAAAATCTATTCCTTCTTCTTGAGTGTATCGTTGTGCTACCAATCTTGCTTTGTTCTTGATTACTACTCCTCTCTCATCCTTCTTGTTTCTGAAAACCCATCTTGTACCAATTGCTCTTTTTCCTTTAGGTAAGTCAACTAGAGTCCAGACATTCTGAATCTTGAATTGCAAAAGTTCTTCTTGCATTGCCTCAATCCAAGATGGATCTTCCAGAGCCTCAGATGCCTTCTTAGGTTCTAATTGTGACATAAAGCATGCATGTTCAAAGGCAGCTAGACTGAATTCAGGGACTGCTGATTCAGCATCAGTGGACTCCTTGTGAACCATTGTCCTTGCCTGCACAGGTGTGCGTGGGTCTCCCATTATCTGGTTGAGAGGATGATACTTGTGAACCCTGAGTGTGGGTTCTCTTTCTGTCTGAAATGAAGTTCCTAGATTTGTATCATCTCCTTCAGGACCACTTGATGATTCTGCTTCAGGAACAGCTTGACCAGAAGATGGGACTGTTTCCCTATTGGATGGAGCTGTTACCTCAGGTGTTGGGATTGGCAGTTCATAATCTAGATTTGTATCATGTTGAGCATCCAGTACCCCTGGTGGGTCACAAGATAGAAGAGGTAGTACAGTATACTCATCCCATTTATCAGAATCTTCAACAGTTTGAAACTTTGTGCCAACAGCTTGAATGTTTGTGTGACCAGCATGAGAATTTGTGTTGGTTGCTTCAACACTGTCTTCATCAGTTCCTGCAGTATACTCAACAAAGCTCAGAGAATTTGTTAGTGAATCTAAATCAAACAACCAATCAGGACCAGTGCCTTTGACATTAGCAGTGTTTTCATTAAACTCAACATTGGCACTCTCTTCAATGGTTTTAAACACACTGTTATATACTCTATAGGCTTTGCTTTGAATAGAGTAACCTACAAAGAAACCTTCTTTAGCTTTACTTTCAAACTTTCTTAAGTGAGTTTTAGTGTGAAGAATAGTGCATGAACAACCGAAAGACTTTAGAAAAGCTACTAAGGGAACTCTGTGATGGAATAACTCATATGGAGTTTTCCCTTGTGACTGAACAACTTGAACCCTATTAAGCACATAGCAAGCTGTATTGGCTGCCTCTGCCCAAAAGGTCATTGGCGGTTTGGAATCAGCTAGCATGGTTCTAGCAGCCTCTATTAAAGTTCTATTCTTCCTTTTAGCTACACCATTTTGTTGTGGTGTTATTGGTGCACTATATTGCCTTGCAATACCTTTTGGACTCACAGAAACAGTTTAGGATTTGATTTTTAAACTCAGTTCCATTGTCTGACCTGATCACCTTCACTTTCAAATTTGATTGGTTTTCTATCTTAAGAATAAAAAATTTAACTAGCTCAGCAGTTTCATCCTTAGTCCTAAGAAAGTAAACCCATGTAAATCTGTTGAAATCATCAACAATGACTAAACAGTAAGCTCTTTTATTCAAACTCAACACAGATTTTGGACCAAAGAGATCCATATGAATAAGATGAAGAGTAGATGAGATTAAATTTACTTCTTTGGCCTTATGAGAAGTTTTGTGTTGCTTGCCTTTAAGACATGCTACACAATGATCATCACATATGAACTCCTTTTGTGGTAAACCTCTTACCAAATTCTTTTTGAATAAAACATTCATAGATTTGAAGTTCATGTGACACATCCTTCTGTGCCAAAGAGCAGACTCATTAGATGATGTTTTGGATATCAAACAGCTCAAAGTATTAGATTTTGACAAAAGATCTGTGTCTAAACAGTAGACATTGTCCTTCCTTGGTGTGCTAAGTAAAACAAGATTTTCAGGGATTTTAAAATCTTTTGAAAGGACAATACACTCAGAGTCCGTGAATAGAACAATATTTTGTTTATCACAGATTCGAGACACACTTAGTAAATTATACTTGAACTGGTCAACATACAAAACATCATTGAAAATCATATTGTCTGCTTTGACAGTACCCTTACCTGTAACCTTACCTCCCTTGGAATTTCCACCAAATGCAACAAATCCTCCTTCAAAGCTTTTGAAATTTGACAAGCATTCATAATTGCCTGTCATGTGCCTAGAGCATCCACTATCCATATGCCATTTTGTTCTATGTTGGGTCCTATGGGTGCCCTGCACAAATAAAAGCTTAGTTAGTAGTGGAGTAAACCCAAACCAAGTTGGTTTTGGGTTGTCCTTGTGCATTGACATAACTAAACACTGTCTGTGTCTTTTTAAACTTAGTGAGATCCATTGGTGGATTTTGTGAAGAATATTTAGTTATGACATGAGGTATCCAGGTATTCTTTCCAACCTTTTAATTAACAGTCTCAGAAGATCCACTACCAGTTTCAGTTTTAGACTTAGCAGTTTGAACTGGGTTTTTAGTGCTAACAGCTTCAGAATTTGCACTACCAGTTTCAACTTTAGACTTAACAGTCTCAACACTTGTATCAGCAGTTTGATCTGTGTTTTTGCCTTTAACACACCATACCTTTTTAATGTTTGCTTTGGATTTTGCTAAAACTTGTTTTTGGTGTGTAGGTTGTCTTTTGTTGACTTTTAAGTTCCTGTGGTCAACTGTTTTCTTTGGAGCTGGTGTAGCAGGTGATTTGGCCTTTAAATTTTTTGAGTTTTGAACAATTGTCTGTTTGTGAACCATAGTCTGTTTTGCAACAGATGGTTTATATAAACAACTTTTCGCCAAATGGTTTTTCCTGCCACAATGGAAACACCTTTTAACTGTTTTGATTGGACAACCAGTTTTGTTAGACCATAACTGGTTCTTGTTCCTTTGATTTCCCCTTACCTGCTGTTGTGTGGGAAACTTTTGGACACCATGCTTCTGGCATGTGCATATTGGAACAGTCTTATCCCTTTTATTAGTTTTTGAGGAAGATGCAATGTTACAGTTAGAAGGTACAGAAACATGTGGAGCATTATTGCATACACTCATCTTCTCTTTTTCTTTCTCACTGGGGGTTTTGATGAAACTGGGGGTAGGGGTTTCTATAGGTGCACTCATTGTTTTGAATTCTCTCTCAACTTCTTTACACTCACAGCCTTCATTTGGAATCTGTTCTTCTTTAGATTCAGGACTGTTTTCAAGGATAGGATATACAGTTGTATTGTCTCATCTAATGGTTCATTAACAAGCCTATCAGCAGCTTTACTCATGGGTTGAATGTATTTGTTGTTGTATGGGGGTGGAGTGGCTCTGTATCCTATACCTTCTTTGGGATTGAGATGAGATTTTACCCTATCTTTAAATTGAACCTCCATTAGGTGTTCTAGCTTTTGATTTGCCAGTTTGAAGCTTCCTAAATCTATATTAACAGATTATATTTTCTTGTTAGCTTCAAACACATTCTGTTCAGCCTCATCTAGTTTCTTATTTAGGGTCTCTATTTTCTTATTCAATTCCTTTTTCTCCCACTCATGATATGTTCTATCATGTCCCATCAAATCTCATTATCCTTATAGTCATTGATCTGTTTTTCAAGATCTTCTATAGCATGCATGTACTCATATCTCCTTTCTTCCATCTTAGCTAGAGTTTTGCACATGCTCTCATTATGATCTCTGTACTTTTTAACCATATTTTTGCATGTTTGAGATCAGAGTTTAGCATTTACCTCAGATGGTAGTTCAGTGAAATTGGCATTAGATGTTTCTGACATAAGAGCTTGATTTTGAAACTCCTCTTCTGTGTGATCACTCCAGTCAAAAACATTGTCCTCTTGAGAGACAAGAGCTTGTGATGATGACGCTTGATTAGTTTGCTGGGGTCTTGGTGGTTGTTGACCTTGGGATCTGCATTCTCTGGCAAAGTGTCCAAGCTTGTGGCATTTAAAGCATTCAACTTTTGATTTATCAAATGCTGGTTTGCCTTCTGATCTGGCTTGAAAGTTTGGTCTGCCAGTTCTTTTCAGAAATCTT